>JAVKPL010006738.1:0-27716 GCA_032173675.1 Gastrolobium villosum
ATGAGTATAATGTTGCATGATTTAAGAAAATTTTCCTACACTCACAATAAAGAAGAGAGAGAAAGTGAAATAATGAAAGAGAAAAAAAACATGTGGACCCCATATATTAGTTGTGTGGTGTGTAGGAAAGTTTTCTTGAGTCATGTAACATTATACTCATAAACCCAAAAAAAATATAGAGAAAACTTCAAAAAAGTTCATATAAGTTTCTTCTAAAACATTTATCCCATTCTCAAAATTTTAAATCATTTATATCTTTTGGATCCGGGTCTGAATAAGGTGGCTGCTAGGAGAAATATAGGATGATGCTTGTTCCTGGCTTTCTGCTAGTGTTTGATGTTTTGTTTTCTGCTATTTCTTGTTCTGTTTTTTTCATTCCTTCTTGTTTGCTGTTCTTTTGTTTTGTGGGGGCATTGCCCCTTTCTGTAACCAAAAAAAAAAAGTTTCTTTATAACTTACCCGTTAAGTTAGAGGGGTAAGTGATAAAAAAAATTTAAGCTAGGAGTAAATGATTCAAATTTCAGAGGGGTAAGTGATTCCGATAAAATTTACAGTTTTTTTTTTTTTTTGAAAGTTTTCCAAAAATGTAATATAAACTTTTCCATGAAACTTGAAATCAATTTTTTTCTCTCAAGGTTTTACCTTTGTAACGGATATAAATATGTGAATGCCTCCAAAAGAGGTCACACAATTTTTCTAAAAGAAATCATAATTCATAATATACCATTACTTAAATTTGACATCACAATAAAAGTATGAACAATCATATCATTATAGTAAATCTTGAAAATATAAGTTATACAAATTTCTATCGTATGAAATTTACCATGATAATTTAAATATAAATTAAAGACACAACATATCAATATAATGAATGTGCAAAAATATAAATAAACATTTAAGTATATACATATATGATATTTATCACATTTATAGCATTATATATATATATATATATATATATATCCATGCATAAATATATAATTATAATATGCAACAATATAAATTGCAGATAAGTAAATTACGACGGTTATTATTTTAACAAATCAAACTCATTAATTAATTATTAATTCATAATAAATGATAACGGTTGATTTTCGTCAATCAACGGTTATTATTTCCACAAATCAAAATCATTAATTAATTATTAATTCACAATAAATAATAACCGTTGATGGACGGAAATTAATAGTTAATATATGATAGTAACATTGATAGTAACATTATTTGTTAGTAAAAATATTCTATTCCTATATCAAAATAACATTGTTATGAGATTTATATTTTGAAAAAAAGAAAGAAAGAAGTTATCATCATCCGTAGCATTCATTTTCATAATTTCTTATATTATCATGCTTCTTCTCTCTCAATTTTTTTTTCTCCCATTCTCCTTTAACAGAGTTTTCTCTAACATTTCTCAAGATCCTTCACTCATTGATTTCTCTAAATTTTGAAGCAATGACCAATGGTTCTCTTAGCATCTATTTACGGGAAAAGTTTTATCATGCAAATGATAAAAGTAATCATAAAATATTATTAACACAACAATTATTCACAAACTTCTCCATGCGAGTTTCTTGAAGTTTTGTTTTTAGATTCAACAACTTCACATGATTTTTGCATTATATGTTCGAAGGAACTCTAAACGTGATCATTAAAAGATAATTGAAAGAAACATAAAATAATACACTTGAATGCAATAATTCATCACCAATTATTATTATTGAAAACTAAGGGGGCGTTTGGTTGAGGAGAAATTTGTTGAATACTAGGAAAATGTAATTGATAGGAAAATGGTTGGAAAGTGAGTTTGGTATGAAAATGTAAAAAAAAGTTGTTTGGTAGGCCAAAATAATACTGGGAAAATTGAGTGAAATTCCTGAATGTGTGTTTGGTTGAAAATAAAATATTGATGGGAAAATTTATTAAAATTACAAAATAACCCTTTTAGAAATAACCCTTTATGAGATTGGTTTTAGGGTTTTATGTTTATCATGTAACATAACACAACTTCATTTTCCTACACACACATTAAAGAGGTGGGGTCCACATATTTTTCTTTCTCTTTCATCATTCCACTTTCTCTCTCCCTTTTTGTTGTGAGTGTTGGAAACAAAAGTTCAATTATGTAACATAACATTAATTAAACCCTTGGTTTTAATGTTATCAAATACAGAATAATATCATCTAATATGATATTATACAAAACACAATATAATATTAAAATTTCATTAAAACTTATAATATCGAACGTTATCTTTTAATTAATTATTAATTCACAATTGCATGGTGCATAGGGAAAGCCATAGGGAACGAACAGGGAAACAGAATTTCAAAACCGTAATCAGAAAAAATCTTCACTCTTCTCTGTTTTCTTTCTTCAGCTTCGAAAACCGTAAACTTCAAGTGGTTGTTACGGTTACCAATAATGGGGGAACGAGAAAGAAGAGCGAGTATAACACCTCATATATTTAAATGTTTATTTTAATGTTATATTGTGAAATGAAAGTTGATGGATTAGTGAAAATCCAAGTATTATGGCCAAAAGGGGCAAAAAGGGCAAAATTGTAATTTGCCAACCGTGTGTTATGAGAAATGACAAAAGTAATGCTGGAAATGGAATCAGGGCGGAAAATTGAGTGAATAGGCAAATTTGGGAAAAATTGATGAATAGTGATTTTTAGTGTTAAAATATTGTGGTGTGAGTGTACCGATAGGTGTGAAATTTTTATCATAATTTTGGAGAAAGAAAAATATGTCATGGACTGGAAAAATATTTAGATTAAGGATTTATGATCAGAAATTTTATCGGAATAAAAGTTAGATCGCGTGTGGGACCCGTGTGACCGAAGTCACTTGGCCCCACCTCCTTTTCTTTCCTTCCTTTCTCTCTTTTTCCTTGTTCTTGCGCGCTCACACAGTGAGGAGAAGCCATTTTCACCATTTCTTCCATTTCTTCCCATTTCTTCGTTTCTCCACCGAATCGCTTGATTTTGGTGTTGAAATCTATCGTAAACAACCTTCCAAAGCCATTGGTAACACTTAGAAGCCTTGAATCCACCTCCTTGGCCGCGTTTTTGAGCAACTCAGATTCGACCCATTAGTGTTTTTGGAGATTTCTTGGAGTTTTGATCTTCAAATGGTTTAGTGAAGCCTTGGTGGTGATCATACAACACATTGTAAGTATATTTGTGGTCTTTTGATGGTTGATTTCTTAGATCTATGAATTTGTGTTCAAAGCTTTGATTTTAGATGTGTGATGATAGAGAGCCCAAATGGAAAAATGCTATTAGATGAAAAGGCCTTAGAATCATGTTTGTAAGCTAGAAATGCTATGTTAATTTTTGGTGAAAAATATAGGTTTTTAACTTAGAAGAATTTGAGGAATTTTCATGAAAAATGAGTTTTGGTGTAATTTGGATTTGATGATTGTTGTAGGGTGCCTCACACGGTTGGAATTGTGAAAAGTTGATTTGGAGCATACGTTTGGAACGGTGTTGCTCGTGTTAAGGTAAACTCTTGGAACTTGGGTTTAATCCCTAGTGAGCTCCACCACACCTAGAGGAAGGTTGTGGTTGGATTATGTAGTGATGACATGATGTGTTTGTGTGCTTGTATGCATATTGCTTGTATTGTGTGAAAATTGTGTGGTCACTGGCCAGTTGACGTGTGTTGGTTTGGACATCCGCTGGGTTCGTCCTTGGGAGAATGCCAGTTGGAGATGCCATGGTGTTGACTCTGGGAGCGACATCAGGATGATCCAAGCGGGGGACGTCCGCCGGATAGGGCTCATGAGGAGTTCCGGTTGGGTATTGCCATGGAGTCTTCTCAACCATGGGAGAGGCGCCAGGACTGTCTCGGGAGTTATATGATGGAGTCCTTGAACATGAATCCATGAGTGGATGTTCTTGGGTGTCTCCAGGTGGATGGTGATATTGTTTTACTTGCATGTCATATTATGTCATTTTGGTACATTTTAGTGAGCCATGGAGTGGAGAGAGCCTCTAGCTCCATTGGTTTACTGAGATATATCCGTATATCTCACCCCGTGTTTGGGGGACCACATTTCAGGTCACTATGAGCCGGGAGGAGCTTCGGGCAAGAAGCCCGCATAGTGGACGTTGGATTGGCATGCGGTGCATTGGATTGCATGACCTTTTTGGAGGAGTTTATGGAGTGCACATAGCATACCATTAGTATTTTGAGACTTAGGTCATGAACATATTGCATGATGTCATTTCCATGCTTTTGTTAGTGTTCATGGTCATATGCTAAGTCTTGTTTATGTTTTATTATTCATGGCTTGGATAACTGTATATTTTGAGTGAGCATGGGACTTGTCCATTGCCACATTCATAGCCTTGAAGTCTTGATGAGTAATGTTGTAAAAATGGTCCATATTTGCATGTAAATGGCCATTATTTTGAGAATGTTGTAAATGATGTTAAACTTAAGGAAATGCATGATGGAAGGGCCTAGAGCCAACATTAGGACATGATTATGTGTTATGTGGAGTACCAAGGGGTTAGGGATGGATTACACACCCTTTTTGGGGCTCAAAACTGCTGTAATCTGTCATTTTGCTGCATAGTAATCGATTACCCAAGCATGGTAATCGATTACCATGCAACAGGGGACGAAAAATTGGCTACTGTCTGCACTGGTAATCGATTACTGGCCTTTGGTAATCGATTACCATGTGAGGTAATCGATTACCCAAAGTTGGTAATCGATTACCAGAACAGAGGAATTGAAAAATTGGCTACTGCCTCATTTTTGACAGGTGGTAATCGATTACCACCCACTGGTAATCGATTACCACAGTGTAATTTTGGAAATTCAGGTTTTTCTAGACTAAAATAAAGGGGCTTAACTTGATGGGTAGAACTCCAAATGGTACGTGGTTTGAAACCACGCGTAGATAACGTAAAGGACTACAACTTGGTAAAAAGGAGAGAGTAAGATGGTGAGTTTAAATGAATTGAATAAAAAGAAAGATTTATGATGTTAGAAAGTGTATGATTCCGCAAATGGCATTTACAATTATAGTGTGGTTTTAATTGATTACGGAAAATGTATTGATGTAAAAGAAAAGGAATATGTTAAAAGAAAAATTTGCCCGTAATTTAATTAATCTAATCACTGTGATTGTAACTGCGCTTAATATCATAATCAATGTTAACAATACCGGTGTACAACGGGCTGTTACATTTTATGGTATCAGAGCCGTTTTGTTTAGGGAACTCTGATTGTTTGTGTATGTTGTATCTTGTGTGTCATAGCTATCTGTGAACTATTTATGATTAATGAATATGTGATTCCTCAGTGTGGGTCTGATCAACTCATTCCTTTGTGTTACATGTACAGATATCATGAGTAGGGCACGAGGTCGCCGTGGGGCACGTGGTGCAGGTCCTTTGCCACCGGATCCGGTCACTGCAGTCCTGAATGCTCTGCAGGCGGAAACGGCTGCAAATAGAAATATGACAGAGAACCTGATGAAAGCTAATCAGGATATGATGCAGGCCTTTATGGCTGAGATGAGGGCGGATAGAGGTCGTCCTAGGAGGGAAAATACACCTCCACACACGGCTACGGTGACTCCTACACCGACGCCATCTGTTACTCCTCAACAGGGGGAGAGTGGGGCTAGTCACCACACTGGTGAGGCTAGCCATCATACTACTACTGATCCTAGCTATGTTCCTGATCCATCATCTGTTGCCCAATCCACTGGGGCTGCTGGGCAGGTGCTAGATAATGCTGACGATGAGCGTAGGCTCATATCTTTTAGGAAACATAAGCCACCCGCATTTATGGGGTCAAGGGACCCAAAGGAGGTCACTGCTTGGTTGAGGGGTATGGACAAGATTTTTCAGGTTATGAGATGCCAAGATCCGCAGAAGTTGTTATATTCTGTTTATATGCTGGAGGGTGATGCCCAGGAGTGGTGGGACAATGCGTCTCGCCCATTTGTTATTCAGGGTGAGGTCCTTACTTGGACTTTGTTTGAGGGATTGTTTCATGAAGAATATTTTCCCCGTGATGTTCGGGAGGCAAAGCAAGGTGAATTTGATAAATTGGTACAGGGAGTCATGACTGTTGATGCCTATGTGGCGAAATTTAATGAGCTTGTGAAGTTTGCTAATTATGGAGGTACTCTACCTACTCCGGAATTCTTGTCAGCTAAATTTCAAAGAGGGCTGAGTGAGAAGATTGCTAAGAGGATGTCTAATACGGCGGTGAGAAACTTTGCTGATTTGGTGACCCAATGTAAGAGGGTCGAGACTGTTTATGGGAGGTATCCGAAATCTGATTCGGCAAAAGAGCAAGATGTTAAGAGGACACCTGGTCCTTCGGGTAATACTAACAGAGGAGGTTTTAATAATAATAACAGGGGTAGGGGGTTGCATGTGAGGCAGCCTCCTGGTCAGTTCAAGAGGGGTGGAAATACTGGTGGTGGTGGTGCTGCGAACAGATATCCTACCCCACAATGTGGGAAGTGTGGTAAATACCACAAAGGTGTGTGTGGTGCTGATCCGTCGGCTTGTTATAAATGTGGTCGGAATGGCCACTTTGCTAGAAATTGTCCATCTTCTTCGGGGCAGGCTGCGAATCTGCAGGCCTTGCCGCCAGCTACTACTACTGCTGCTCCTATTGCTGTTGTTCCTACTGCGGGACGAGTTTATACTACTAATGCACAACGTACTGAAAAGGCTCCGAATTTGGTTAAAGGTATAATTTTTCTATCTAATGTTGATTTATCTGTGTTGTTTGATTCGGGAGCTACACATTCATTTGTGGCGGATTATGTGGCTAAGGCGTTGGACTTAAAGGTAACACGGATGGTTCCTCCGATGCGTATTACTACTGCTACAGGAGAGGTTAGTGAATCGTCTTGGATTTGTGAAGAGGTGAAGTTCACTTATTTAGGCAGGGGTTATACCATTGATTTAATTATCTTACCCCTGGCCTCTGTCAATTTGATTTTGGGGATGGATTGGTTGTCTCGGAACTGCGCAATGATTGATTGCTGCGGGAAGAGGTTGTTGCTATCTCACGAGAGGCCGTCTGTTTGTCCGTCTCTGTATTTGTCTGTAAGTCAAACTGTGAAAGCCTTGAAGGCTGGAGATTTGGGTTATGTCTTGTTGGGCGGATTGGTGGGTGATAAAAAGGAAGAGATTTCTGCTATACCAGTTGTTAATGAGTATGAAGATGTATTTCCGGATGAGATACCAGAATTCCCACCTGAGAGAGAGATTGAATTCTCGATTGACTTATTGCCTGGTGTGGGGCCGATCTCTTTGGCTCCATACCGGATGTCGCCACTTGAGTTGGCTGAATTGAAGAAACATATTGAAGAACTGTCTGCGAAGAATTTTATTAGGCCGAGTGTGTCCCCGTGGGGAGCACCGGTGATATTTGTAAAGAAAAAGGATGGTAGCATGAGATTGTGCACTGACTACCGACAGCTGAATAAAGTGACTATTAAGAACCGGTACCCATTACCGCGTATTGATGATTTATTAGATCAGTTGAGGGGTGCCTGTGTATTTTCGAAGATTGATCTCCGGTCCGGATATCACCAGATTCGGATTAAACCGGAGGATGTACCTAAAACAGCTTTCCGATCCAGATATGGACATTTTGAATATCAAGTGATTCCTTTCGGGCTTACTAATGCCCCGGCGGTGTTCATGGACTATATGAACCGCATTTTTAAACCGTATTTGGACCAGTTTGTAATTGTGTTCATTGATGACATTTTGATCTATTCTAAGAGTAAAGAGGAGCACATGGACCATTTGAGGACTGTGTTGCAGGTGTTGAAAGACAAGAAACTGTATGCTAAACCGTCTAAGTGTGAATTCTGGTTGTCTGAGGTGCAATTTTTGGGTCATGTTATTTCGGCAAGTGGTGTTGCAGTGGATCCGAGCAAGATTGAAGCGGTAAGTGACTGGGAACGACCTAAGACTGTGACTGAAATTAGAAGTTTTCTGGGGCTTGCTGGCTATTATCGCCGGTTTATACAGGGGTTTTCTGCAATGGTTCTACCGTTGACTCGATTGACACGAAAGGATACTCCTTTTGTGTGGACCCAGGAATGTGAGGACTGTTTTCTGCTACTTAAAGAGAAATTGACTACTGCTCCGGTGTTGACTCTACCTGATCCGGAGGGTGAGTTTGTATTATATTGTGACGCTTCTAAGAAAGGTTTAGGGAGCGTGCTGATGCAGGAAGGAAAAGTGATTGCATATGCGTCTAGGCAGTTAAGGCCGCATGAAGAAAATTATCCGACGCATGACTTAGAATTGGCTGCTATTGTGTTTGCCTTGAAAATTTGGAGGCATTTTCTGTATGGGATGAAATTTGCTGTGTTCAGCGACCATAAAAGCTTGAAATATTTATTTGATCAGAAGGAGCTGAATATGAGGCAGCGTAGATGGGTTGAATTTTTAAAAGATTATGACTTTGAGCTGAAATACCACCCGGGAAAGGCTAATGTTGTGGCAGATGCATTGAGTAGGAAGTCTGTTAACTTATCTCATATGATGATGTGGGACAATGAAGTGATTGAGCAATTTCGGGACATGAAAATAACGGATTTCTTTGCAGGAAGAATGTGTGATATGGAGTTGACCCGAGTTGAGAACGAGCTGCACGAGAAGATTAAAGAGACTCGAATCAGAAATGAAAGTATAAAGTATTTGAAAGGCCAGAGTGGCATATCTGTAAATGAACAAGGATTACTATTATATCAGGGCAGGATTGTTGTGCCCAAGGAACTTGCAGAGGAAGTTATGACTGAGGCCCATAAGGGTCAATATTCTATCCACCCAGGTGCCACAAAGATGTATCAAGATTTGAAAGTTAAGTTCTGGTGGCCTGGTATGAAAAGGGATGTTGCCGAGTACGTGTCTAAGTGCTTGGTGTGTCAGAAAGTAAAAATAGAGCATCAGAAACCTGCTGGATTACTTCAGCCGCTGGATATACCAGCATGGAAATGGGAGAGTATCTCAATGGATTTTGTTGTTGGATTGCCGCGAACGCAAGCTGGTTATGATTCGATTTGGGTTATTGTGGACCGACTTACGAAGTCTGCACACTTTCTACCAGTACGAGTGGATTACACTACGGAGAAGTTGGCAACACTTTATGTAAAGGAGATTGTTAGACTCCATGGGATACCGATTAGCATTGTGAGTGATCGGGACCCGAAGTTTACTTCACGATTTTGGGGAGCTTTGCAGCAGGCTTTTGGCACTCAGCTCCGGCTGAGCACTGCTTATCACCCGCAGACTGATGGTCAGACTGAGAGGACCATACAGACACTTGAGGATATGCTGAGAGCATGCACACTGGAACAGGGTAATGCTTGGGATAAGTACTTACCACTGGTGGAATTTTCTTATAATAACAGTTTTCATTCCAGTCTGGGTATGGCACCATACGAGGTTTTATATGGCAGGAGGTGTCGTACGCCCACTTGTTGGACTGAGGTAGGCGATAAAGAAAGATTTGGTCCGGATTTTGTGCAGGAAACAACAGTGCAGATTGAAATGATCAGAGAAAAATTGAAACAGGCACAGAATCGGCAGAAAAGTTACTATGACAATAAGCATAGACCGCTGGAATTTGAGGAAGGCGACCATGTTTTCGTACGTTTGTCGCCGGTCACAGGTGTTGGCCGTGCGTTGGGTGTGAGGAAGCTGAGTCCACGATTTATTGGGCCATATCAGATTATGAAAAGAGTAGGATTGGTGGCCTATCAGCTTGCCTTGCCCCCTCAGTTGTCTAATTTACATGATGTTTTTCATGTGTCGCAGTTGCGACGTTATGTTCCGGATGAATCACATGTGGTGATGCCGGATAATATTGAAATCAGGGAGAACTTGAAGACTCCCATTGGTCCTATTGCAGTTTTGGATCGCAGTGAAAAGCGATTGAGAAGTAAAGTGATTCCCATGCTGAAGATTCAGTGGGAAGGCCGCACACCTGAGGAGGCTACTTGGGAGCGGGAGGACGAGATTCTCCGGCTGTATCCTGAGTTAGCGAGCAGGTATGATTTAATTTTGCGGACAAAATTTCAAAAAGGTGGGGTGAATATAACACCTCATATATTTAAATGTTTATTTTAATGTTATATTGTGAAATGAAAGTTGATGGATTAGTGAAAATCCAAGTATTATGGCCAAAAGGGGCAAAAAGGGCAAAATTGTAATTTGCCAACCGTGTGTTATGAGGCTTAAATATTGAGTTAGAGATTTCAAATGACAAAAGTAATGCTGGAAATGGAATCAGGGCGGAAAATTGAGTGAATAGGCAAATTTGGGAAAAATTGATGAATAGTGATTTTTAGTGTTAAAATATTGTGGTGTGAGTGTACCGATAGGTGTGAAATTTTTATCATAATTTTGGAGAAAGAAAAATATGTCATGGACTGGAAAAATATTTAGATTAAGGATTTATGATCAGAAATTTTATCGGAATAAAAGTTAGATCGCGTGTGGGACCCGTGTGACCGAAGTCACTTGGCCCCACCTCCTTTTCTTTCCTTCCTTTCTCTCTTTTTCCTTGTTCTTGCGCGCTCACACAGTGAGGAGAAGCCATTTTTACCATTTCTTCCATTTCTTCCCATTTCTTCGTTTCTCCACCGAATCGCTTGATTTTGGTGTTGAAATCTATCGTAAACAACCTTCCAAAGCCATTGGTAGCACTTAGAAGCCTTGAATCCACCTCCTTGGCCGCGTTTTTGAGCAACTCAGATTCGACCCATTAGTGTTTTTGGAGATTTCTTGGAGTTTTGATCTTCAAATGGTTTAGTGAAGCCTTGGTGGTGATCATACTACACATTGTAAGTATATTTGTGGTCTTTTGATGGTTGATTTCTTAGATCTATGAATTTGTGTTCAAAGCTTTGATTTTAGATGTGTGATGATAGAGAGCCCAAATGGAAAAATGCTATTAGATGAAAAGGCCTTAGAATCATGTTTGTAAGCTAGAAATGCTATGTTAATTTTTGGTGAAAAATATAGGTTTTTAACTTAGAAGATTTTGAGGAATTTTCATGAAAAATGAGTTTTGGTGTAATTTGGATTTGATGATTGTTGTAGGGTGCCTCACACGGTTGGAATTGTGAAAAGTTGATTTGGAGCATACGTTTGGAACGGTGTTGCTCGTGTTAAGGTAAACTCTTGGAACTTGGGTTTAATCCCTAGTGAGCTCCACCACACCTAGAGGAAGGTTGTGGTTGGATTATGTAGTGATGACATGATGTGTTTGTGTGCTTGTATGCATATTGCTTGTATTGTGTGAAAATTGTGTGGTCACTGGCCAGTTGACGTGTGTTGGTTTGGACATCCGCTGGGTTCGTCCTACGGGAGAATGCCAGTTGGAGATGCCATGGTGTTGACTCTGGGAGCGACATCAGGATGATCCAAGCGGGGGACGTCCGCCGGATAGGGCTCATGAGGAGTTCCGGTTGGGTATTGCCATGGAGTCTTCTCAACCATGGGAGAGGCGCCAGGACTGTCTCGGGAGTTATATGATGGAGTCCTTGAACATGAATCCATGAGTGGATGTTCTTGGGTGTCTCCAGGTGGATGGTGATATTGTTTTACTTGCATGTCATATTATGTCATTTTGGTACATTTTAGTGAGCCATGGAGTGGAGAGAGCCTCTAGCTCCATTGGTTTACTGAGATATATCCGTATATCTCACCCCGTGTTTGGGGGACCACATTTCAGGTCACTATGAGCCGGGAGGAGCTTCGGGCAAGAAGCCCGCATAGTGGACGTTGGATTGGCATGCGGTGCATTGGATTGCATGACCTTTTGGAGGAGTTTATGGAGTGCACATAGCATACCATTAGTATTTTGAGACTTAGGTCATGAACATATTGCATGATGTCATTTCCATGCTTTTGTTAGTGTTCATGGTCATATGCTAAGTCTTGTTATGTTTTATTATTCATGGCTTGGATAACTGTATATTTTGAGTGAGCATGGGACTTGTCCATTGCCACATTCATAGCCTTGAAGTCTTGATGAGTAATGTTGTAAAAATGGTCCATATGTACATGTAAATGGCCATTATTTGAGAATGATGTAATTGATGTTAAACTTAAGGGAAATGCATGATGGAAGGGCCTAGAGCCAACATTAGGACATGATTTTGTGTTATGTGGAGTACCAAGGGGTTAGGGATGGATTACACAACCTTTCTTGGGCTCAAAACTGCTGTAATCTGTCATTTTGCTGCATAGTAATCGATTACCCAAGCATGGTAATCGATTACCATGCAACAGGGGACGAAAAATTGGCTACTGTCTGCACTGGTAATCGATTACTGGCCTTTGGTAATCGATTACCATGTGAGGTAATCGATTACCCAAAGCTGGTAATCGATTACCAGAACAGAGGAATTGAAAAATTGGCTACTGCCTCATTTTTGACAGGTGGTAATCGATTACCACCCACTGGTAATCGATTACCACAGTGTAATTTTCGAAATTTCAGTTTTTCTAGACTAAAAGAAAGGGGCTTAACTTGATGGGTAGAACTCCAAATGATACGTGGTTTGAAACCACGCATAGATAACGTAAAGGACTATAACTTGGTAAAAGGAGAGAGTAAGATGGTGAGTTTAAATGGATTGAAATAAAAGAAAGATTTATGATGTTAGAAAGTGTATGATTCCGCAAATGGCAATTACAATTATAGTGTGATTTTAATTGATTACGGAGAATGTATTGATGTAAAAGAAAAGGAATATGTTAAAAGAAAAATTTGCCCGTAATTTAATTAACCTAATCACTGTGATTGTAACTGCGCTAATCATAATCAATGTTAACAATACCGGTGTACAACGGGCTCTTGATGCAGCCCAAACCCATTAGAATACTATCCTAAACTCATCTTAAGTGACTCCACAAGTCAACCTCTTATTGGCTAGAAACCTCCACATGGCATAGTCTTTCTTGTTCCTTCACTTGTGCGCACATGGCCTTCAAAAATCTGCACAAGGACTGTTTACTTATCATTTTGGTCAGCCTTATTTCCCTTCCCTTTTACCTTACGTAAAACATTTGCAAGAAGGAAAAGATAGTTACTTGTTGCACCTTCCTAATCTTGTAAGACATGCACCCTATAACACCTCATATATTTAAATGTGCATTTTAATATTATAATGAGAAATTAGAACGGATGGATCAGTGAAAATCCGTGATTTATGGCCAAAATGGGCAAAAAGGGCAAAATGGTAATTTACCAACCGTGTGTTCTGAGGCTTAAATACTGAGTTAGAGATTTCATATTACAAAAATAATGCTGGAAATGGAATCAGGGCGGAAAATTGAGTGAATAGGCAAATTTGGGAAAAATTGATGAATAGTGATTTTTAAGTGTTAAATACTGTGGTGTGAGTGTACCGATAGGGGTGAAATTTTTATCAATATTTTCGAGAAATAAAAATATGTCACGGACTGGAAAAATATGTAGATTAAGAATTTATGATCGGAATTTTTATCGGGGTTAAAGTTAGATCGCGTGTGGGACCCGTGTGACCGAAGTCACTTAGCCCCCACCCTTTTTCTCCTTTCCTTCCTTTCTTTTTCTTTCTTCATGCGTGCGCCCCCCTGTTGGTGAAGAACCAAAGAACCCAATCCTTCTCCTTTTGCCATTTTCTCATTTCTTCACCAAATCTCTTGATTTTGGTGTTGAAATCTATTGTAAACAACCTTCTAGATCCATTGGTAACACTTACAAGCCTTGAATCCATCTCTTGGCTGCGTTTTTTGGCCAAAACAGATCCGACCCACTTGTGTTCTTGGAGTTGTGTTGGAGCTTTGGTCTTCCTTTGGCTTAGTGGAGCCTTGGTGGTGAGCATACACTTGATTGTGAGTATATTTGTGGTATCTTTGTGGTTGATTTTGTAGATCTAGGAATTTATGCTCTAAGCTTTAATTTTAGATGTGTGATGATAGAGAGCCCAAATGTAAAAATGCTATTAGATGAAAAGGCCTTAGAATCATGCTTGTAAGCTAGAAATGCTATGATAATTTTTGGTGAAAAAGTTAGGTTTTTAACTTAGGAAAATTTGAGGAATTTTCATGAAAATTGAGGTTTGGTGTAATTTGGATTTGATGATTGTTGTAGGGTGCCTCACACGGACGTGATTGTGAAAGGTTGAATTGGAGCATACGTTGGAACGGATTTGCTAAGTGTTGAGGTAAACCCTTGGAACTTGGGTTTAATCCCTTGTGTGCTCCACCACACCTAGTGGAAGGTTGTGGTTGGTTTATGTGCTTGGATTTTGTGAAAATTGTTTGGTCACTGGCCAGTTGACGTGTGGAGTTTGGACATCCGCTGGTTTCATTCTGTGTGAGAATGCCAGTCGGGTTTTGCCGTGGGGTCGACTCTGGAAGCGGCACCAGGATGATCCAAACGTGGGACATCCGCCGGATAGGGCTCATGAGGAGTTCCGGTTGGGTTTTGCCATGGAGTCTTCTCAACCATGGGAGAGGCACCAGGATTGTCTCGGGAGTTATATGATGGAGTCCTTGAACATGAATCCATGCGTGGATGTTCTTGGGTTGTCTCCAGTTGGTTGGTGATATTGTATTGCTTGCATATTACATGATGTCATATTTATACATTTGAGTGAGCCATGGAGTGGAGAGAGCCTCTAGCTCCATTGGTTTACTGAGATATATTTGTATATCTCACCCCGTGTTTGGGGGACCACATTTCAGGTCACTATGAGCCGGGAGGAGCTTCGGGCAAGAAGCCCGCTTAGTGGACAGTGGATTTGCATGCGGTGCATTGGGATTGGATGACATTTTGGAGGAGGACTATGGATTGCACATAGCATGACATTAGCATTTTGAGAATTAGGTCATGAGCATATTGCATGATGTTGTTTCCATGCTTTTGGTAGTGTTCATGATGGTGTACTAAGTCTTGTTTCTTGCTTATTATTCATGACATGGATAATTGTATATTTTGAGTGAGCATGGGACTTGTCCATTGCCACATTCATTGCACTTGAAGTCTTGGTATTCATGTTGTAAAAATGGTCCATATTTGTATGTAAATGGCCATTATATTGAGGACTTTGTAAATGATATATGATTTAATGAAATTGCATGATGGAAGGGCCTAGAGCCTACATTAGGATGTGTTTAAGTGTTGTGTGGAGTATTAAGGTGTTAGGGATGGATTACACAACCCCTTTTGGGCTGAAAATGCTGTAATCTGTCACTTTTGCTGCATAGTAATCGATTACCCAAGCATGGTAATTGATTACCATGCAACAGGGGACGAAATTTGGCTACTGTCTTCACTGGTAATCGATTACTGAGGCTTGGTAATCGATTACCATGTGAGGTAATCGATTACCAGAACAGAGGAGGTGAAATTTTAGCTACTGCCTCATTTTTGACAGGTGGTAATCGATTACCACCCACTGGTAATCGATTACCACAGTGAAATTTTCGAAAATTCAGGTTTTTCTAGACTAAAAGAAAGGGGCTTAACTTGGTGGGTAGAACTCCAAATGATACGTGGTTTGGAACCACGCGTAGATAACGTAAAGGACTATAACGTGGTAAAACGTGAGAGTAAGATGGGGAGTTTAAATGAATTGAATAAAAAGAAAGATTAGTGAGGTTAGTAAAATGTATGATTCCGCGAATTGCATTTACAATTATAGTGTTGTTTTAATTGATTACGCAAAAAGTTATTGTTATGAAAAGGAATATGATAAAAGAAAAAAGTTGCCCGTAATTTTAATTAATCCAATTACTGTGATTGTAACTGCGCTTAATATCATAATCAATGTTAACAATACCGGTGTACAACAGGCTGTTACACACCCAATGAAGACTTTGTGGGCAGCTTGCATGTTTTGTGTGTGGGCAGAAAATTCTGCACCATTTGACCTCCACTTGTGCACTCCAAGTGTGAGGATTCAGCCTTGTATTATGCCCTTGTGGAATGGCTTTAAAATAGCCCACAACTCCTCACTTGTTTCCTCACTTTCTCCACACTTATGCGTTGAAATTAGGCACTTGAAACATCAACAACAACTGCACCTTATACCTCCCTCCTTCCACCCTTATGCGCTGAATTTGGGGCTGCACCTTAGGCTCCTTAAAACAGAAACAAATCTGCACCAAGAGAGTACAAGCTTTCCTCTCATTCTCCCACTGCCCAGCCAAGCTCCTCCATCCAAAGATTCTGCCCAAGTTGTTCTTCCACCTCACTTGTGCGCATAAATCATCCTCTAGGAAGGTGAACTTGTTGTTTGGTGAAGCTAGAAAGTGTGGTGTGTGATCCTTGATCAATTAGTGTGTACTACAAGAGGTAAGCATGGATCTTAGACCTTCTTCCTTATTGTGTAACCATGTTTATGCTTGAGATGGCATGTAATTTGTCTTATGAACTCTCCTTATGATTCTGCCATGTCATGTTGTAGACCCTAGAATGAGCATGATAAAAATATAATAGTGGAGCTATTTGATAATAACTTGTATGCCTTCATTATTGTATGAATCATTCTATGATAAATAGCATACTTTAAGCCTTTGTAGCACACATTGCATGAAATAATGAGGTTATGGAATAAAGTCTCCTTGTTATGCTTGTTTTGATGCTAAAAATGCCACTGTTTCTGTATAAAATTGTCACTGTTTTGATGCTAAAAATGCCACTGTTTCTGTTTGAAATTGTCACTGTTTGATGCTAAAAAAATGCCACTGTTTCTGTTTCAAAATGTCACTGCTTATGATGGATATCCCATAATCGGCACCCTTCATTGGTGGATTCCAACTGTGGCCTATGCGGACTGATGCCAAGTGTCCCATACCCTGGTACCGGAGGGATGCCTATATGATGCGTGCTCAAACACATGGTCCTGTACATAACTATTCTAAAATTGCAAGGCTATATGAATTTTGGTACATGCATGCCACGCTATGCTATCACACACAAAGCGTAAAAATAAATGTTGTATGATGTAAGATGCATGCTTATATACTTTTCATATACGTTATGCGACCACATAACAACTTTACCTCATAATCATATTGCCGTCAAGGCATATTCATGGCAGAATACTTACATCATAAGGAACATAATAATTTTACGGAGTATGGAGCATCATGTTACAACTTCATACGCTAGTCAATAGTCATATTAGGTAATATCGCCTAACACTTACCTTGCATGCCTTAAATAATTACCAAACAGCAGCGAAATATGCTACGTTTCTCACTGCTTATGCGCACCTAAATCAATTACAATAAATCATTTTACAGCATCGTTTTAAGGAAAAACAGTGAGCAAAAATAGCAACGTTTTACAAAAAAACAGTGAGCAAAACAGCAATGTTTTACAGCAGAAACAGTGAGCAAAACAACAACGTTTTACAGCAAAAACAGTGAGCAAAATAGCAGCATTTTACAGCAAAAACAGTGAGAAAAACAACAATGTTTTACAGCATAAACAATGAGCAAAACAACAACATTTTACAGCAAAACAGTGAGCAGAAACAGTGATGTTTTACAGCAGAAACAGTAACGTTTACAGCAGTAAAAACAATAGCATTTTACAGCAGCAGTGAACAACATACAGTGTTGTTTTTTTTAAACAAAAACAGTAACGTTTATAGCAACAAAAACAGTAGCATTTTACAGCAGCAGTGAACAACATATAGTGACGTTTTTTTAAACAGAAACAGTAACGTTTATAGCAGCATTCTTAAACAGAAACAGTGGCATTTTTTAGCATCAAAGCAGTGACATTTTTAAACAGAAACAGTGGCATTTTTTTAGCATCAATTCCAAACAGAAAACATTTTTAGCATCAATGACAAAACAGAAACAGTGGCATTTTTAGCATCAAAATAGTGACAATTTTATACAGAAACAGTGGCTTTTTTAGCATCAAAACAAGCATAACAAGGAGACTTTATTCCATAACCTCATTATTTCATGCAGTGTGTGCTACAAAGGCTTAAAGTATGCTATTTATCATAGAATGATTCATACAATAATGAAGGCATACAAGCTCCACCATAATATTTTTATCATGCTCATTCTAGGGTCTACAACAAGACATGGCAGAATCATGAGGAGAGTTCACAAGACAAATTACATGTCATCTCAAGCATAAACATGGTTACACAATAAGGAAGAAGGTCTAAGATCCATGCTTACCTCTTGTAGTACACACTAATTGATCAAGGATCACACACCACACTTTCTAGCATCACCAAACAACAAGTTCACCTTCCTAGAGGATGATTTATGCGCACAAGTGAGGTGGGAGAAAAACTTGGGCAGAATCTTTGGATGGAGGAGCTTGGCTGGGCAGTGGGAGAATGAGAGGAAAGCTTGTACTCTCTTGGTTGCCTATGGTCACGGTTTGCAGCAAGGAGGAGGAGAGGATGGTGTGCACAATTTTTTTTTTCTGAATGCTACTCCCTACACTCACGGTTTGAAGGGGAAGGATGAAGAGATAATGGTGCAGATTTGTTTCTGTTTTAAGGAGCCTAAGGTGCACCTAATTTAGTGCACAAGGGAGGAAGGGGGAAGTGAGGGGTGCAGTGCAGTTGTTGATGTTTCAAGTGCCTAATTTGGAAAGACTGAATTTCAACAAGTGAGGAGTTGTGGGCTGTTTTAAAGCCATTCCACAAGGGCATAATACAAGGCTGAATCCTCACACTTGGAGTGCACAAGTGGAGGTCAAATGGTGCAGAATTTTCTGCCCACACACAAGACATGCAAGCTGCCCACAAAGTCTTCATTGGGTGCATGTCTTACAAGGTTAGGAAGGTGCAACAAGTAACTATCTTTTCCTTCTTGCAAGTGTTTTACGTAAGGGACAAGGGAAGGGAAAATAAGGCTAACCAAAATCATAAGTAAACAGTCCATGTGTAGATTTTTGAAGGCCATGTGCGCACAAGTGAAGGAAGAAGAAAGACTATGCCATGTGGAGGTTTCTAGCCAATAAGAGGTTGACTTGTGGAGTCACTTAAGATGAGTTTAGGATAGTATTCTGATGGGTTTGGGCTGCATCAAGTGGGCTACAAAAGGCCTAAAGCTTCAGCCCAACAAACATAAGGAATTTAAAAACGTGCACAAGCCGAAGTGACACTAACTTGGGTATTAGCCCAAAAATTCTAAGTTCTCAAACCCAATTATTTTTAATTCTTTTTATATGTTACTACATAATTATTCCTACATGCATAAAATAATTTCTCACCTAAAATTATAATTCTAATAATTTTCCTAACTCAATATTAATTTTACACTAGTAACCATGCAATTCGAATTCAAATAAATAATTACATGAAACTCTAATTTTCACACATGCATACTTATGCCTTCTAATATATTTTATGTATTTTCCTAAATATTTATGTGGGATGTTACAGCCGTTGTGTCTAAGGCATATCCCCAAAACGATTTTGGAAGTTGAGTCTCACTCATCATAGACCTAACCATGTCCTAACAAGGTCATGTTTCTCCTTTCGGAGACACCGTTTTGGTGTGGTGTGTAAGGAGCGGTAAGTTTGAAGAGAACCATTTTCTCTCAGATAATCCTGAAACTCGTGGCTCAAATATTCACCACCACGATCTGATCGTAATGTCTTAATCATCTTGCCACGTTGTTTCTCCACTTCATTCCTAAACTCTTTGAACTTTTCAAAAGCTTCAGATTTATATCTCATTAGGTATGTATACCCAAATCTTGATTTGTCATCGCTAGCCTCAATAGACATTGGGCCACATACATCAGTATGAATGAGTTCTAATAACTCACTAGCCCTATGACTCTCAAGCCCTTTGGACTTTTGTCGAATCATTTTTAGACAAGATTCACATTATCCATAGGATTCCAAATCCATGGAGTCCAGGTATCCATCTCTATGCATCCTAGACAATCTTGTTTCATTTATGTGCCCTAGTCTACAGTGCCAAATATAACACCTCACAATTCTAAAATAAGTAATTAAAGTGTTAAGTGAAGGATTAGTGAAAATCCCAAAGAATAGGCCAAAAAAAAAGAAATGGCAAAACGGTAATTAGCCAACCCAACCCTAGGAATGGTAGCCTTGATAAAAACAAGTCTGGAAATGGATTCAGAACGAAAAATTGAGTGGATAGGCAAGTTTGAAAAATTGAATAGTGTGTAAAACGTGCCAGTGGAATTTTGAGCTCTAGGTTTCAAATATTGATTTTAAATGGTCCATAGAAATAGGAAATATGATTTCTGATAATATTTGAGGGATTTAAGTCAATTTGTGGAAGTTTGTAGCTGTACCTTAAAGCAGTGTTTTCCGAACAACCGGAAAGCTCCAAATTTTTATCTGAAAGAGTAAAATTAAAGGATTTTGTTAAGATGAAAAATTATAATTTCTCATTAGGTTTTTAAATAGTGAATTTTAGTGATAAAATGGTAAAGTTAATTAACCACTTAAAAGACCCCTGTTTCTCTTCATTCCCACGGTTCTTCTTCTTCTTCCAGCCGACCCAACAGCCCTTGTGCTCCATTTTTGCGCCAAACTCATCCTTGCCACAAGCCAACCAATTCTCAACCAAATTCAACAAAGTTTGTGTTGAATCTTGATGGAAAACACCTCCTAAACCCATTGGTAGCCTTGTTTAGCCTTGAAATTGAGTGTGTGAGGAGATCCATGCCCATTTAGGCCGCGGTTTGCTTGAAGAAAAGGGTGATCATGTTGATTTTAAATGCTCCAATGGTGGAGTATACTTAGGTGGAGCCATATACCGTGCAATTGGGTAAGTTATTTCAACATTTCATTGGTTAAATTTTGAGTTGTGATAATTGCCCCTAAAGAGGGATTTTGTGATATGTGGTGTTAGAGAGCTCAAATGGAAAATGTCTATTAGATGATAATGTCTTAGAATGATTTATTAATGCTAGAAATGCAATGAAAATTTTAAGCGAAAAAAATGGATTTTTAACTTAGAAAAAAAATGGGTTCATGAAATGGAATTTTTGAGTTTTGTGTAATGTGTGGTATAGTGAATTGTAGTGTGATTATATGATGTTAGGAAGTGATTATGTAAGTTGTGGGCCATAGGAATTGAGTGGAAATCCTTGGTTTGGACTAACCAAGATTAGGCCATTTATGTACAATTGAGCAAATGGATGTTTTAGAACACTTTGGTGTTGTGTTGTGTGATGGAAAAGTTATTAGATGGGTTGTGTGGTGATTGGCATGTGGAAGAATCAATGTAAAAATAATAAGTGTTGAAAGTGGCAAAATGTGCCTAAAGTGTAATAATTCGCAAAACGTTGCGAAAAGTCGTAAAACCGTAAAACGGCGATTGAACTAGCCTTTGGGTAACCTAAGTAAGTGAAATAAAATGAGAAAGAAAATTTAGAAAAATAAAACCTAAAATAACCCTATGATGGCCGAACCTTAGAGGGAGAGAGAGGAATTTGACGTTTTCGCGTTTTGCCGTATTGTGTCTGAAACTGACGGCTGTGCATGGTTGTACAGGTTGCCGTATGTGGACATAGACTTGGAACAGTGAAACAGTGGATTGCCCTTGGTCCTGGATCAAGTGGATGGAGGTGAGTGTTGTGGTTTACACATGTACGTTGAAATTCGTGAGTGGATTCAAAGTTCTAAGTGTGTGGAATGGTCCTCTGTGTAGGCGTTCCCTGTGAATCAAGCTGCAAGTGGAGTTCTGCGGAGCTTTGTGAAAGGAAAACAAAAAGGTAACCTCTTGGTACTGGGGCTTGTTCCCCTTTTGTGTTCCACCTTGCTAGTTGATGGCAATGATAGGAAGTGTGTATGAGTAGTGTAGAACAGCATGAGCATGCATGTGCATTATCACAGTGGGTACTTATGTACCAGATCTCTGGCCAGTAGATATTTTTAGCCTTCGGGCAAGTGTTTCCGGACTGCCACTGGATAGGTCTCCGAGAGGGAGTTCCAGTTGACCCAGGGTCGTGGTGTGTTATCCGGATGGGAGCACACTAGGTTGTCTCGGGTGTATATGGTTGGAAGGGGTACCTTGGTGGGTTGTTCTATGAACACGCCAGGGGTAGTACCCATAGGCGTATAGCCGAGGACATGGCGTGGTATTGGTAGCTACCATCCTGCATGTCGTAGTTGTTCTGATATATTCCCCCTTTCTCTAAATCCCTTGCTTTATCCCATTTTATAACAGTGGTGTTGTTTTTATGCTATTGATATACATCGAAGTGAACCATTTTATAACTCTTGGTTACTGAGATATATCCGTATATCTCACCCCGTCTCGGGGCATTATTTCAGGATGTACCAGTGGATATGGAGCAGCGGGCAAGAAGCCCGCATGATGACGAGTGGAGCAGTGGTGTATAGTTTAGATATCATGTCATTTTAGTTTATGGATTTATTTGGCAAGTGAAATGTAATATGTAAATATTTGTAGTTTAAAGTTAAAGTTGTAAGTGTAAATGTAATCCAGTGTTGTAAATGTACCATGGACGTATGTAATATGATGGAAGGGCTTTAGGCCTATTATAGGTTTATTATGATTATCCGTTTGATAGACCTCTAATAAATCATTTGACTTGAATATTAAAAGAGAGACAGGTGAGGCGCGTGAGGCGCGTGGATCTTTTCTGTTTTCTCTGCTAGGGTTTTTGTGCTGCGTTTTATGATTGGAAAAGGGGGAAGACCCCCTAATCCGATGGGGGAACATCTGATTACCAGGGAGTCTAAGAAGGCGAAGGGGGAATCGGTGGTGGATCTGGAGATGTACGAGGAACCTCAGATTGTGGGCACAATGGAGGTTGAAGGAGAAAGGGGAATCGGTGGTGGATCTGGAGATGGATCTGTTCCGATTGAAGTTGATGCGACTCAGGCGGGTGTCGGTACGAAGGAGGAGATCAAGAGAGACCCTAGGAAACTGATCTCCTACAAGGATCAGCTTCTCCGTGTCAATGGCGTTTGGGATGGAAATCCGGAAGATGAAGATGATGACTGGATCGCTCAATGCAAGAGGGAGGAGCTCGAAGAGGAGGAAGCCCTCAAGGCGTATGAGCAGAATGGTGAGGATGATCCTTTAAACCCGTTTTTTTCAATTTGATGTTCTGGAGAAAATCGAACAATGCAAGAGATGGAGGAATACTTTGATCGTTAAGCTTATGGGTAAGAGACTGGGAGCGCAGTTCTTGTGGAATAGACTCTGGAATCTTGAAGGGGAGTATAGGGTTCTGGATCTAGAGAATGATCATTTCATGGTTGATTTTGAGAAAACCCAAGACTATCTGTTCGTCCAGCAGCAAGGGCCGTGGATTGTGGCAGATCGCTATCTCGTGGTGCAAAGATGGCGTCCAAATTTTGATCCGTATGATGATAGAGTTACGAAATTAGCAGTGTGGATTCGTATCCCAGGTGTTCCGAGGGAGTTCTATACTCACAAGGACCTTTGGAGGCTGGGGAATATGGTGGGCAGGACACTGAGGATAGATGAAAGCTCTCTCAGGATTAGTGGTCAAGGCAAGCTTGAGGAAATCACTGACAAGGGTAGGTTCGCTAGAATATGTGTGGAAGTTGATTTAAGTAAGAGCTTGCTGTCAAAATTCAGAATAGGCCAGAGGAAATTATACATTGGCTATGAGGGATTACACCTAATTTGCTTTCTATGTGGTCAATATGGGCACAGGAAGGATCAGTGTTCCATGAATCCTGATCATGTGAAACATGCTGAGTGTGGTACTAGAGAGGTGGAGCAGGGTAATCAGATGGGCCATGATCATATGGAGGTTTCGCCCAAGGAGGGAGTAGAAAAAAGCCAAGAAGTGGATGGGTTTGGGAGCTGGATGACTGTTCAGAGAAGGAGCTTCAAGAAGCCTCTTCAGAATCCTAAATCCAAGGCTACTCAGGTGAGTAGGGAGAAGGTGAAAGTTGAGGGTACTGTTGAGCACCCTAAAAGTTCGGTCACTGGTTCCAGATTTGGACCTTTGGAGGGTGAAGCATCCCTGGAAGCTCTGAAGGAGAAATCTTCCCCTCTTGAGGCTGGCCCTAGTAGTAACAAATCTGTTGGTGACTCTAGCCAACAGAAAAGAGATCAGGGAGGTAAAAAGAAAAAGAACAGCATGGCTAGCAATCTGGTCAAGCAGGTGCATGGTTCTGATGCCAGGAATTCGGGGAAGAAGCCTTCTAGTTATGCGCAGGAGAGTACTAGGGAAGCTATCCTGGTGGACAGGGGAAGAGTCAAGGGGAATAAGCAGGTGGATGGTGGTCATGGCTCTAGAATATCCTCCAGTAGCTCAGGGCCTGTTATTCCTAGTAGTAGGGAGGCTGAGGCTGTTATTGTGCCAACGTCTGGCATTAAAGAAAATCCTCCTGATAGGAGTGGGGTGGCAAAGGGGTCAGGCCAGGAGGGAAGAGTTGATATGGCTCTGGATGATATTACGAATGCCTTGGGCGTCAAGTAACTTCTGTTGCTCGAGTTGTTGAGGTTTGTGTTTGTTTCCCTTTATATCGTTTTTATGATAGTTTGCACTTGGAATTGTAGAGGAGCGGGAAAAAAGGGCTTTTCCCCTCTTGTGAAGGATTTGGTTTTCCATAATAAAATCCATGTCCTAGTTTTATTGGAAACTAGGATTAGTGGAAAGAAGGCTGATAGGGTGAGTAGGAGTTTTGGTTTTGATAGCTTTTTCATAAGAGAAGCTGTGGGCTTCTCTGGTGGCATTTGGGTTCTCTGGAATAAAAATGTTACCTGTATTAAAATCCTGGAGGAAAATCATCAATTTGTTCACTCAAACATTCGGTGGTTGGATTCTGGTGAGGAGGAGTTCTTTACTTTTATATATGCTAGTCCCAGGAGATCTGAGAGGATTTCTCTTTGGGATGGTTTAAGAAATCTGGCTGCTGTCATGGCTGGTAGATGGGCTGTTATGGGGGATTTCAATGCGTACTTGGAAGAAGGTGATAAACAGGGTGGTTCTGGCTTGAATTGGGGTGGAATGCAAGATTTTGTGAGTTGTCTTTGTGATTGTGGGCTGTCTGATGCTGGGTTTTCTGGGCCTAAGTTCACTTGGAGAAGAGGAGCCTTACAGGAAAGGATAGACAGGCTGGTGGTTAATGAGGAGTGGCTCCTGGGATTCCCTAATAGATTTGTGTCCCATCTGCACTTTAATGGGTCAGATCACAGGCCTATCATCTTAAAAGATGATTCTAATTCTGGGAGGCTTACAGGTTCCAAACCTTTTAGGTTCCTGGCTGCTTGGCTTACCCATGGTAGTTTCAATGATGTGATGAATAAGTGTTGGCATAGCAATGTTAGCTGGGTTTCTGCTAAGGATAATTTCCACAAAGAAGCTGCTGAGTGGCACAAGAAGCAGTTTAAGGAAGACCAAAAGAAGAAGTATAGGCTGCAAAGAAGGCTTAGAGGGGTGGATGATATTCTTTCTAATGGTCCTGATGAGTCCCTGGGAAGGTTGCATAGTTCTATCTGGAAGGAGCTGAATGAGATTTATATCCAGGAAGAGATCACTTGGTTCCAAAGATCTAGATGCAATTGGCTGGCTTTTGGGGACAGAAATTCGAGATTCTTTCATTCAACAACTGTGGCCCATAAGAGGAGAAATAAAGTGTTGGCTCTCAAGAATAATGAGGGTGAGTGGGTCCTGGAGGCTGAGGAGCTTAAAGCTATGGCTACTGGTTTTTTCAGGAGTCTTTATGTTGAGGAGAGTGTTTGTTCTCAGAAGCTTTGTATTGGGAACATGTTTCCTAGGATTAATAATCAGAAGTGGAGGGTTATTGGTAGGTGCCCGAATGTGGAGGAAATCAAGAGAATTTTTTTCAGGATGCAACCTTTTAAGGCCCCTGGTGCTGATGGCCTTCATGCTATTTTCTTCCATACTCAGTGGGATAAGGTGGGAGATTCGGTGGTTAGGTTGATTACCAATGTGTTTGAGAATCCGAAGAAGGTGGCTGATATAAACCAGACATTGATTTGCTTAGTGCCTAAAGTGGATAGCCCTGAGTTGATAAGTCAGTTTAGACCTATAAGCCTGTGCAATGTGAGCTATAAAGCTATCACCAAGATAATTACTGAAAGATTGAAGTTCCATATGAGTACATTGGTTATGCCTAATCAATGTAGCTTCGTTAAAGGTAGGCATGCTTCTGATAATATAATTATTAGCCAGGAGATCTTTCATTCCATGAGATCTAAGAAGGGAAAGAAAGGCTGGATGGCCTTAAAGGTGGACTTGGAAAAAGCCTATGATAGGGTGAGCTGGGATTTTTTGGAGGGAACTCTAAACGATACTGGGCTGCCTAGGAAGCTGGTGGAGCTTATTATGGAGTGTGTTACCTCCCCTTCCATGAATATTTTGTGGAATGGAGTCCAGACTGAAGATTTCAAGCCTGTTAGAGGGATCAGGCAGGGTGACCCTCTTTCCCCTTACTTGTTTGTGTTGTGCATTGAGAAATTGGGGCATCTTATCAACACTGCTGTTGAAAGCAAGAATTGGCTGCCTGTGAAGCTGGGTAAAAAGGGCCCCCCTATATCCCATCTCTTCTTTGCTGATGACTTATTGTTGTTCTCTGAAGCTAATGGGGATCAGGCTAAGCTGATTGGTGAGATTCTGGATCACTTTTGTAATGCTTCTGGTCAGAAAGTCAGCTTTAATAAGACTAGGTGTTTCTTCTCTAAGAATGTTAATCATACCAGACGTAGTGAGCTGAGTAAAGTTTTGAAGGTTGCTATCACTGCTGACTTGGGGAAGTACCTTGGTATCCCAATTCTCCACAAAAGAGTGAATAAGAATACTTTCAGGCATATCCTGGATAAGACTAACATGAAGCTTAATGCTTGGAAGGAGAGATCCTTGTCTATGGCTGGCAGGTTAGTTCTCACTAATTCTGTCTTGGCTGCTCTCCCAACTTATTCTATGCAAACTTCTCTGCTCCCTGTTAGTACGTGTGAGGCTGTGGAACAAAAAATGAGAGGGTTCATTTGGGGGTCTATTGGAGAGAAGAGGAAAATTCATGCCACCTCCTGGAGTTTGGTCTGTAGAGCTAAAAAGGATGGGGGCTTGGGGATAAAGAACCTAAAGATGACTAATAAAGCTTGCTTGATGAAGATAGGGCATAGAATCCTTACCCATAAAGATGAGTTGTGGGTTCAGGTTTTGAAGAATAAATACAAGGTTAAAGATGGCCTAGTGCCCAGCATCCCTAAGAAGGCTGGTTGCTCGAATCTTTGGCTGGGCCTGTCCAAAGTGTGGCAGCAGGTTTATGAGGGGTCTAGGTTGATGGTGGGAAATGGGATTGGCACCTCCTTCTGGAAGGATAAATGGCTTCCTATTGGCCCTTTAGTTTTGCATTCCACTGAGGTGATCCCTCTTGATGTCCTGGAGATGGATGTGGCTGAGATGGTGGATCCCAATGGTGATTGGCATTGGCAGCTGTTTGGGCACCTTATTACCCAGGAAGCTTTGAGGACCATTGCTGGTTATTGTCCTCCAAGCCCCAATGATGAAGAGGACAGAATTATATGGGATTTATCCCAAGATGGTGGCTTTTCAACAAAATCTGCTTTCAACATGCTTTGCAATTATGATGAGGATAGAAGCCAGATTCATTGGAATTCTGTGTGGGATTGGAGGGTCCCCCTAGAGTGAAAACTTTCCTTTGGATGATTTTGGGGGAAAATGTTTTAACTAATCTG
>JAVKPL010006739.1:0-27577 GCA_032173675.1 Gastrolobium villosum
TTTTTTGATAATACATATCTAATTTATCTTAAATAATATTTTTTAATTTCAGGTATATTTAAAAAATAAGATAATTTATAAATTAATTTCAGAATAAATAACTTGAAATATTTTTCAAACCATAAATACATTACATAAGGATATAAGATAAAATAAAAAAGAGAAAAATTATTTTGAAAATTCATTTTTAAAAATATTTATTTTTTAAACCACAAGGTGTCTGAGAGGAATTTTTTGTATCCACAAGGGGTCTAAGTAAAAATTTGAAACCATAGGGGGTTAAATGATAAGATATCCCAGCACAGTGGGTCTAACTGATAAGTTTAAAACCACAGGGATTCAAATGATAAATCACAAAATCACAGTAGGTGAAAATGAAGTTTTCCCTAGTTTTTTTTATTTTTTTATCTTTATCTGATGATATTTTCACTAAATGAAATGAGGATGTAATCTACTCAAATCTAATTTTAACGTAAAACATTAAATGAAAATTATTTTTAAATAGAGAAAATTATTTTTAAAGGATAACACATATTGTATAAAATAAATAAGGATAAGTTATATTAAAATTTGATTCTATGAAACATGGAATCACACTAATCCCACCTACTTGAAAGAAAATGGCAATCCACCAAATAAAACTTGAAAAACAATCACTATATTCCTTGTTTTGTAAACAAACATAAAACTACTAATTCCATGAAAATATAGCTCAGAATAAAATCACTAAATTGTGTAGCAGAGATGAAACACAAGAAAGAGTATAGATCCCAAGAACATAATTATAATAGACACAAATAAAAAATGTGTTTAGTATTTTTGCTTCTCTGCCAAATTCACATAAAAGTAATGGATCTCACTAACTTCTTCTCGCTCTTTTATTATCTTTTCAAAATAGGACCCACTCACTTTTATGTGCGTGTGATAGATAATTTTTTTTTACAGCAAAAGCATAAATAATCTAATCTGGCTTCACATTGCCGTTCTTTTCATATTTTTGCATAAACCTACAGTCTGGCTTCTTATGACCGGGCTTCCCACATAAGCATAATTTTGGCCTATACCGGCCTCTGGACTCTTGCTACAATCCTGGGTGTCGTACCTTCCTCTGTTATCAGTCACGTTCACATTAGATGTGCTGGTTAAACTTGTTCCTTTATCTTGGACTCTTCATTTAGGAGGCTGTCTGTACAGCATCCATCTTCAATTTCCCATTAGGAGCAGAGCTTAATGTCACTACTAGAGCATCCCAACTTTCTGGCAGCGAGCTCAACAACAACAGTTTCATCAGACTAATGCAGTCAAACACGTCAAAGAAATTGATGGAACCAGTTTCGTCAAGTAATGTTGCAGGATTATTGGTCCATGTCAGATTCTACAGACAGTCAAGTAGGAGGAGCTGACAGAACCCAGTCTCGTCCGGGACATTAATGGTGTAACAGCCCGTTGTACACCGGTATTGTTAACATTGATTATGATATTAAGCGCAGTTACAATCACAGTGATTGGGTTAATTAAATTACGGGCAAATTTTTCTTTTATCATATTCCTTTTATTACATCAACACTTTTTCCGTAATCTATTAAAACAATACTATAATCGTAAATGCAATACGCGGAATCATACATTTTTCTAACATCATTAATCCTTCTTTTTATTCAATTCATTTAAACTCACCAACTTACTCTCACATTTTACCAAGTTATAGTCCTTTACGTTATCTACGCGTGGTTTCAAACCACGTACCAATTGGAGTTCTACCCATCAAGTTAAGCCCCTTTCTTTTAGTCTAGAAAAACCTGAATTTTCGAAAATTACACTGTGGTAATCGATTACCAGTGGGTGGTAATCGATTACCACCTGTCAAAAATGAGGCAGTAGCCAAATTTTGACCTCCTCTGTTCTGGTAATCGATTACCAACTTTGGGTAATCGATTACCTCACATGGTAATCGATTACCAAAGCTCAGTAATCGATTACCAGTGAAGACAGTAGCCAATTTTTCGTCCCCTGTTGCATGGTAATCGATTACCATGCTTGGGTAATCGATTACTATGCAGTAAAAATGACAGATTACAGCATTTTAAGCCCAAGAAAGGTTGTGTAATCCATCCCTAACCCCTTGGTACTCCACACAACACATAATCATGTCCTAATGTAGGCTCTAGGCCCTTCCATCATGCATTTTCCTTAAATCAAACATCATTTACAAAGTCCTCAATGTAATGGCCATTTACATACAAAGATGGACCATTTTTACAACATGAATACCAAGACTTCAAAGCTATGAATGTGGCAATGGACAAGTCCCATGCTCACTCAAATATACAGTTATCCATGTCATGAATAATAAGCTATAAACAAGACTTAGTATACAATCATGAACACTACCCAAAAGCATGGAAATAACATCATGCAATATGTTCATGACCTAAGTCTCAAAATACTAATGTCACGCCATGTGCACTCCATAACTCCTCCAAAATGCCATGCAATCCAATGCACCGCATGCCAATCCAATGTCCACTATACGGGCTTCTTGCCCGAAGCTCCTCCCGGCTCATAGTGACCTGAAATGTGGTCCCCCAAACACGGGGTGAGATATACGGATATATCTCAGTAAACCAATGGAGCTAGAGGCTCTCTCCACTCCATGGCTCACTAAAATGTATAAATATGACATCATGTAATATGCAAGCAATACAATATCACCATCCAACTGGAGACACCCAAGAACATCCACGCATGGATTCATGTTCAAGGACTCCATCATATAACTCCCGAGACAATCCTGGCGCCTCTCCCATGGTTGAGAAGAATCCATGGCAAAACCCAACCGGAACTCCTCATGAGCCCTATCCGGCGGATGTCCCCCGCTTGGATCATCCTGATGTCGCTCCCAGAGTCGACACCATGGCATATCCAACTGGCATTCTCACACAGGATGAACCCAGCGGATGTCCAAACCAACACACGTCAACTGGCCAGTGACCAAACAATTTTCACAAAATACAAGCAATATGCATACAAGCACACAATCACACCATGTCATAACCACATAATCCAACCACAACCTTCCTCTAGGTGTGGTGGAGCACACTAGGGATTAAACCCAAGTTCCAAGGGTTTACCTCAATACGAGCAAACCGTTCCAAACGTAAGCTCCAAATCAACTTTTCACAATCCCGTCCGTGTGAGGCACCCTACAACAATCATCAAATCCAAATTACACCAAAACTCATTTTTCATGAAAATTCCTCAAATGTTCCTAAGTTAAAAACCTATCTTTTTCACCAAAAATTATCATAGCATTTCTAGCTTACAAGCATGATTCTAAGGCCTTTTCATCTAATAGCATTTTTCCATTTGGGCTCTCTATCATCACACATCTAAAATTAAAGGTTTAGAGCATAAATTTCTAGATCTATGAAATCAACCACAAAAATACTACAAATATACTCACAATCAAGTGTATGCTCACCACCAAGGTTCCACTAAGCCAAGGGAAGACCAAAAGCTCCAAGAAACTCCAAGAACACTATGGGTCGGATCTGATTTTTGCCAAAAAACGCAGCCAAGAGATGGATTCAAGGTTTCTAAGTGTTACCAATGGATCTAGAAGGTTGTTTACAATAGATTTCAACACCGAAATCAAGCGATTCGGTGAAGAAATGAAGAAATGGCAAAAGATGAAGAATGGGTGTGTTTTTGGCTCACACTTGCAGGGGGCGCGCGAATGAGGAGGAAAAAGGGAGGAAAGAAAGAAGAAAAAGAGGTGGGGGCTAAGTGACTTTGGTCACACGGGTCCCACACGCGATCTAACTTTAACCCCGATAAAAATTCCGATCACAAATCCTTAATCTAAATATTTTTCCAGTCCATAACATATTTTTATTTCTCCAAACTATTGATAAAAATTTCACACCTATTGGTACACTCACACCTCAGTATTTAACACTTAAAAATCACTATTCATCAATTTTTCTCAAATTTGCCTATTCACTCAATTTTCCGCCCTGATTCCATTTCCAGTATTATTTTTGTCATTTGAAATCTCTAACTCGGCATTTAAGCCTCAGAATACACGCCTGGTAAATTACCATTTTGCCCATTTTGGCCATAGTCCTTGGATTTTCACTAATCCACCAACTTTCATTTCACAATATAATATTAAAATACACATTTAAATATATGAGGTGTTATATTCACCCCACCTTTTAGAAATTTTGTCCGCAAAATTAAATCATACCTGCTCGCTAACTCAGGATACAGTCGGAGAATCTCGTCCTCCCGCTCCCAAGTAGCCTCCTCAGGTGTGCGGCCTTCCCACTGAATCTTCAGCATGGGAATCACTTTACTTCTCAATCGCTTTTCACTGCGATCCAATACTGCAATCGGACCGATGGGAGTCTTCAAGTTCTCCCTGATCTCAATATTATCCGGCATCACCACATGTGATTCATCCGGAACATAACGTCGCAACTGCGACACATGAAAAACATCATGTAAATTAGACAACTGAGGGGGTAAGGCAAGCTGATAGGCCACCAATCCTACTCTTTTCATAATTTGATATGGCCCAATAAACCGTGGACTCAGCTTCCTCACACCCAACGCACGGCCAACACCTGTGACCGGAGATAACCGTACAAAAACGTGGTCACCTTCTTCAAATTCCAGCGGTCTATGCTTATTGTCATAGTAACTTTTCTGCCGATTCTGTGCCTGTTTCAATTTTTCTCTGATCATTTCAATTTGCACTGTTGTTTTTTGCACAAAATCCGGACCAAATCTTTCTTTATCGCCTACCTCAGTCCAACAAGTGGGCGTACGACACCTCCTCCCATATAAAACCTCATACGGTGCCATACCCAGACTGGAATGAAAACTGTTGTTATAAGAAAATTCCACCAATGGTAAGTACCTATCCCAGGCATTACCCTGTTCCAGTGTGCAAGCTCTCAGCATATCCTCAAGTGTCTGTATGGTCCTCTCAGTCTGACCATCAGTCTGCGGGTGATAAGCAGTGCTCAGTCGAAGCTGAGTGCCAAAAGCCTGCTGCAAAGCTCCCCAAAAGTGCGAAGTAAACTTCGGGTCCCGATCGCTGACAATGCTAATCGGTATCCCATGGAGTCTAACAATCTCCTTTACATACAATATAGCCAACTTCTCTGTGGTGTAATCCACTCGTACTGGTAGAAAATGTGCAGACTTCGTAAGTCGATCCACAATAACCCAAATCGAATCATAACCAGCTTGAGTTCGTGGCAATCCAACAACAAAATCCATCGAAATACTCTCCCATTTCCATTCTGGTATATCCAGCGGCTGAAGTAATCCAGCAGGTTTCTGATGCTCTATTTTCACTTTTTGACAAACCAAGCACTTAGACACGTACTCGGCAACATCCCTTTTCATCCCAGGCCACCAGAACTTAACTTTCAAATCTTGGTACATTTTTGTGGCACCTGGGTGGATAGCATATTGACCCTTATGGGCCTCAGTCATAACTTCCTCTGCAAGTTCCTTGGGCACAACAATCCTGCCCTGATATAACAATAATCCTTGTTCATTGACAGATATGCCACTCTGGCCTTTCAAATATTTAATACTTTCATTTCTGATTTGAGTCTCTTTAATCTTCTCGTGCAGCTCGTTCTCAATCCGAGTCAACTCCATATCACACATTCTCCCTGCAAAGAAATCCGTTATTTTCATGTCCCGAAATTGTTCAATCACTTCATTATCCCACATCATCATATGAGATAAGTTGACAGACTTCCTACTCAATGCATCTGCCACAATATTAGCCTTTCCCGGGTGGTATTTCAGCTCAAAGTCATAATCTTTCAAGAATTCAACCCATCTACGCTGCCTCATATTCAGCTCCTTCTGATCAAACAAATATTTCAAGCTTTTATGGTCGCTGAACACAGCAAATTTCATCCCATACAGAAAGTGCCTCCAGATTTTCAAGGCAAAAACAATAGCAGCAAGTTCCAAGTCGTGCGTCGGATAATTTTCTTCATGTGGCCTTAACTGCCTAGACGCATATGCAATCACTTTTCCTTCCTGCATCAATACGCTCCCTAAACCCTTCTTAGAAGCGTCACAATATAACACAAACTCACCCTCCGGATCAGGTAGAGTCAACACCGGAGCAGTGGTCAATTTCTCTTTAAGTAGCAGAAAACAGTCCTCACATTCCTGGGTCCACACAAAAGGAGTATCCTTTCGTGTCAATCGGGTCAACGGTAGAACCATTGCAGAAAATCCCTGTATAAATCGGCGATAATAGCCAGCAAGCCCCAGAAAACTTCTAATCTCAGTCACAGTCTTAGGTCGTTCCCAGTCACTTACCGCTTCAATCTTGCTTGGATCCACTGCAACACCACTTGCAGAAATAACATGACCCAAAAATTGCACCTCAGACAACCAGAATTCACACTTAGACGGTTTAGCATATAGCTTCTTATCTTTCAACACCTGCAACACAGTCCTCAAATGGTCAATGTGCTCCTCTTTACTCTTAGAGTAGATCAAAATGTCATCAATAAATACAATCACGAACTGGTCCAAATACGGTTTAAAGATGCGGTTCATATAGTCCATGAACACCGCAGGGGCATTAGTAAGCCCAAAAGGAATCACTTGATATTCAAAATGTCCATATCTGGATCGGAAAGCTGTTTTAGGTACATCCTCCGGTTTAATCCGAATCTGGTGATATCCGGACCGGAGATCAATCTTTGAAAATACACAGGCATCCCTCAACTGATCTAGCAAATCATCAATGCGCAGCAACGGGTACCGGTTCTTAATAGTCACCTTATTCAACTGTCGGTAGTCAGTGCACAATCTCATGCTACCATCCTTTTTCTTCACAAATATCACCGGTGCTCCCCACGGAGACACACTCGGCCTAATAAAATTCTTCGCAGACAATTCTTCAATGTGTTTCTTCAACTCGGCCAACTCAAGTGGCGACATCCGGTATGGAGCCAAGGAGATCGGCCCCACACCAGGCAATAAATCAATCGAGAATTCAATCTCTCTCTCAGGCGGGAATTCCGGTATCTCATCCGGAAATACATCCTCAAACTCATTAACAACTGGAATAGCAGAAATCTCCTCCTTTTTATCACCCACCAATCCGCCCAACAAGACATATCCCAAATCTCCAGCCTTCAAGGCTTTCACAGTTTGACTGACAGACAAATATAAAGACGGACAAACAGACGGCCTCTCGTGAGATAGCAACAACCTCTTTCCGCAGCAATCAATCATTGCGCAGTTCCGAGACAACCAATCCATCCCCAAAATCAAATTGACAGAGGCCAGGGGTAAGATAATTAAATCAATGGTGTAACCCCTGCCTAAATAAGTGAACTTCACATCTTCACAAATCCAAGACGATTCACTAACCTCTCCTGTAGCGGTAGTAATACGCATCGGAGGAACCATTCGTGTTACCTTTAAGTCCAACGCCTTAGCCACGTAGTCCGCCACAAATGAATGTGTTGCTCCCGAATCAAATAATACAGACAAATCAACATTAGATAGGAAAATTATACCTTTTACCAAATTCGGAGCCTTTTCAGTACGTTGCGCATTTGTAGTATAAACTCGTCCCACAGTAGGAACAACAGCTATAGGAGCAGCAGTAGTAGTAGCTGGCGGCAAGGCCTGCAGATTCGCAGCCTGCCCCGAAGAAGATGGACAATTTCTAGCAAAGTGGCCATTCCGACCACATTTATAACAAGCCGACGGATCAGCACCACACACACCTTTGTGGTATTTCCCACACTTCCCACATTGTGGGGTAAAATATATGTTCGCAGCACCACCACCACCAGTGTTTCCACCCCTCTTGAACTGACCAGGAGGCTGCCTCACATGCAACCCCCTACCCCTGTTGTTATTATTGAAACCTCCTCTATTAGTATTTCCAGAAGGACCAGGTGTCCTCTTAACATCTTGCTCTTTTACCTTATCCGATTTTGGATACCTCCCATAAACAGTCTCGACCCTTTTGCACTGGGTCACCAAATCAGCAAAGTTTCTCACCGCAGTGTTAGACATTCTCTTAGCAATCTTCTCACTCAGCCCTCTTTGAAATTTAGCTGACAAGAATTCCGGAGTAGGTAGAGTACCTCCATAGTTTGCAAATTTCACAAGCTCATTAAATTTTGCCACATAGGCATCCACAGTCATAACTCCCTGTACCAATTTATCAAATTCACCTTGCTTTGCCTCCCGAACATCGCGGGGAAAATATTCTTCATGAAATAATCCTTCAAACATAGTCCAAGTAATAACCTCACCCTGAATAACAAATGGGCGAGACACATTGTCCAACCACTCCTGGGCATCACCCTCCAGCATATAAACAGAATACAATAACTTCTGCGGATCTTGGCATCTCATCACCTGGAAAATCTTATCCATTCCCCTCAACCAAGCAGTGACCTCCTTTGGGTCCCTTGACCCCAGAAATGCGGGTGGCTTATGTTTCCTAAAAGATATGAGCCTACGCTCATCGTCAGCATTATCAAGCACCTGCCCAGCAGCCCCAGTAGATTGGGCAACAGATGACGGATCAGGAACTTAACTTGGGTCAGTAGTAGTATGATGACTAGCCTCACCAGTGTGGTGACTAGCCCCACTCTCCCCCTGTTAAGGAGTAACAGATGGCGTCGGTGTAGGAGTCACCGTAGCCGTGTGTGGAGGTGAATTATCCCTCCTAGGACGACCTCTATCCGCCCTCATCTCAGCCATGAAGGCCTGCATCATATCCTGATTAGTTTTCATCAGGTTCTCAGTCATATTTCTATTTGCAGCCGTTTCCGCCTGCAGAGCATTCAGGACTGCAGTGACCGGATCCGGTGGCAAAGGACCTGCACCACGTGCCCCACGGCGACCTCGTGCCCTACTCATGATATCTGTACATGTAACACAAAGGAATGAGTTGATCAGACCCACACTGAGGAATCACATATACATTAATCATAAATAGTTCACAGATAGCTATGGCACACAAGATACAACATACACAAACAATCAGAGTTCCCTAAACAAAACTGCTCTGATACCATAAAATGTAACAGCCCGTTGTACACCGGTATTGTTAACATTGATTATGATATTAAGCGCAGTTACAATCACAGTGATTGGGTTAATTAAATTACGGGCAAATTTTTCTTTTAACATATTTGTTTTCTTACATCAATACATTCTCCGTAATCAATTAAAACAATACTATAATTGTAAATGCAATACGCGGAAGCATACATTTTGCTAACATCATTCATTCTTCTTTTTATTCAAATCATTTAAACTCACCATCTTACTCTCACATTTTTCCAAGTTATCGTCCTTTACGTTATCTACGCGTGGTTTCAAACCACGTATCATTTGGAGTTCTACCCATCAAGTTAAGCCCCTTCATTTTAGTCTAGAAAAACCTGAATTTTCAAAATTTACACTGTGGTAATCGATTACCAGTGGGTGGTAATCGATTACCACCTGTCAAAAATGAGGCAGTAGCCAATTTTCTCATTCCTCTGTTCTGGTAATCGATTACCAACTTTGGGTAATCGATTACCTCACATGGTAATCGATTACCAAAGGCCAGTAATCGATTACCAGTGAAGACAGTAGCCAATTTTTCGTCCCCTGTTGCATGGTAATCGATTACCATGCCTTGGGTAATCGATTACTATGCAGCAAAATGACAGATTACAGCATTTTAAGCCCCAAAAAGGGTGTGTAATCCATCCCTAACCCCTCGGTACTCCACACAGCACATAATCATGTCCTAATGTAGGCTCTAGGCCCTTCCATCATACAATTTCCTTTAAAACATGCATCATTTACAAAGTCCTCAAATAATGGCCATTTACATACAAATATGGACCATTTTTACAACATGAATACCAAGACTTCAAGGCTATGAATGTGGCAATGGACAAGTCCCATGCTCACTCAAAATATACAGTTATCCATGCCATGAATAAGGAAACATAAACAAGACTTAGCATATAATCATGAACACTAACAAAAGCATGGAAACAACATCATGCAATATGTTCATGACCTAAGTCTCAAAATACTAATGGCATGCTATGTGCACTCCATAACTCCTCCAAAATGTTATGCAATCCCAATGCACCGCATGCCAGTCCAATGTCCACTATACGGGCTTCTTGCCCGAAGCTCCTCCCGGCTCATAGTGACCTGAAATGTGGTCCCCCAAACACGGGGTGAGATATACGGATATATCTCAGTAAACCAATGGAGCTAGAGGCTCTCTCCACTCCATGGCTCACTAAAATGTATAAAAATGACATCATGTAATATGCAAGTAAAACAATATCACCATCCAACTGGAGACAACCCAAGAACATCCACTCATGGATTCATGTTCAAGGACTCCATCATATAACTCCCGAGACAATCCTAGAGCTTCTCCCATGGTTGAGAAAACTCCATGGCAACCCAACCGGAACTCCTCAAGAGACCTATCCGGCGGATGTCCCACGTTTGGCTCATCCTGGAGTCGCTCCCAGAGTCGACCCCATGGCAGTCCAACTGGCACTCCGTCACGAAATGATCCAGCGCATGTCCAAACCCAACACACGTCAACTGGCCAGTGACCAAACAATTTTCACAAAATACAAGCAATATGCATACAAGCACACAATCACACCATGTCATAACCACATCATCCAACCACTACCTTCCACTAGGTGTGGTGGAGCACACTAGGGATTAAACCCAAGTTCCAAGAGTTTACCTCAATACGAGCAATCCGTTCCAAACGTATGCTCCAATTTAGCTTTTCACAATCCCGACCGTGTGAGGCACCCTATAACAATCATCAAATCCAAATTACACCAAAACTCATTTTTCATGAAAATTCCTCAAATTCCTCTAAGTTAAAAACCTATATTTTTCACCAAAATTTAACATAGCATTTCTAGCTTACCAACATGATTCTAAGGCCTTTTCATCTAATAGCATTTTTCCATTTGGGCTCTCTATCATCACACATCTAAAATCAAAGGTTTGAACACAGATTTCTAGATCTATGAATTCAACCATAAAAATACCACAAATATACTCACAATGTGTTGTATGATCACCACCAAGGCTTCACTAAACCATTTGAAGATCAAAACTCCAAGAAATCTCCAAAAACTCAAGTGGGTCGAATCTGATTTTGTTCAAAACGCGGCCAAGGAGGTGGATTCAAGGCTTCTAAGTGTTACCAATGGCTTTGGAAGGTTGTTTGCAATAGATTTCAACACCAAAATCAAGCGATTCGGTGAAGAGATGAAGAAATGGGAAGAGATGGAGAGAAAGGTGTGTTTTGGTTTTCTTCTCATTGTGTGTGCGCGAAGGAGGAGGGAAAAAGAGAAGGAAGAAGGAAGAAAAAGGAGGTGGGGCCAAGTGACTTCGGTCACACGGGTCCCACACGCGATCTAACTTTAACTCCGATAAAAATTCCGATCATAAATTCTTAATCTAAATATTTTTCGAGTCCATGACATATTTTTATTTCTCCAAAATATTGATAAAAATTTCACACCTATCGGTACACTCACATCACAGTATTTTAACACTTAAAAATCACTATTCATCAATTTTTCCCAAATTTGCCTATTCACTCAATTTTCTGCCCTGATTCCATTTCCAGTATTACTTTTGTCATATGAAATCTCTAACTCAGTATTTTAGCCTCAGAACACACGGTTGGCAAATTACCATTTTGCCCTTTTTGCCCATTTTGGCCATAATTCACGGATTTTCACTAATCCACCAACTTTCATTTCACAATATAATATTAAAATACACATTTAAATATTTGAGGTGTTATATCTGGACCCCGACTCTTGCTACAATCCTGGGTGTCGTACCTTCCTCTGTTATCAGTCACGTTCACATTAGATGTGCAGGTTAAACTTCGTTCCTTTATCTTGGACTCTTCATTTATGAGGTTGTCTGTCACAGCATCCATCTTCAGTTTCCCATTAGGAGCAGAGTTTCTTAATGTCACTACTAGAGTATCCCAACATTCTGGCAGCGAGCTCAACAACAACAATTTCATCAGACTAATGTAGTCAAACACGTCAAAGAAATTGACAGAACCAGTTTCGTCAAGTAATGTTGCAGGATTATTGGTCCATGTTAGATTCTACAGACAGTCAAGTAGGAGGAGCTGACAGAACCTAATCTCGTCAGGGACATTAATGGCACTCTCACTTCACATCAGATTCATATGTGCCAGTCCCGTCAAATACATTGACAAAACCAAATCAGTTAAATAAAACTAATCCCGTCAAAGTGTTTGATAGTATATATATTTTACATCCTACATTTTTTTCCTTATATGCTACATCAATTTGCAGAATTCAATTAGAATTTTATTTTCAACTTTTTATATTTTTGGTAGGAATAACTTTTTAAAGTTACTACGTAGTTATTTTAGGTAACTATAATAGAATTAAAGTAATACTAGATTACGCTAAGAATTAATTAAGTTTTATTATGCTAATAAAATAACTTCAAAAATAATTTAATCGAAATAATTTATTTCGACACAGCTTATGCTTATATCTTCAGTACAAATAAAATTAAAATAAAATCATGTATTTATATGTAATTTTAAATTATTATATTGAATACAAAAATAAAATTTTAAATAAACAATTTAAAAAGATGGAAGTTTTAATGTTAACAATCAATTAAACTAATAGTTATGCATGAAAAAAAAAGCTTAGGATGATATTGTAGCATGTTAAAGATAGATACCGTCAAACACTTTGACGGTATTATTTTTGTTTAACTCATTTGGTGTCGTTAACATATTTGACGAGACTTGCACACATGGATCTGATGTGGAGTGAGAGTGTTGTCAATGTCCGTGACAGGACCGGGTGTCCTCAACTCCTAGGACTGGTTGTCGTTTTCTCTTGGGATTGCTTGTAGAATCCGACGCGAACCAATAGTCCCACAACAATACGATTGATTCCATTAATTCCTTTGACGTATTTGACTGTATTAGTCTGGCAAAACTTATCAAAAAGGGCTAAAGGCACATTTGACTTATTTTATCCAATTAGACAAAAAGAAGAAGAAATAGTTAGTTTTAATAATATTCAATAGAGTAATTTTAAGAATAAGTGCGAAATTTGTAGGTTGGGATTTTGTTGATTAGTACGAAATATTTTTTTTTTTTTTTAAACAAAAGTAAATTTTTGAATACCACTAAAAATGTTTGTTGAAAATGTAGAGAAGGAAAAGGGTTTAGGGAATATCAAAAAGGGTGTTAGTAAAAAATCAAATTTAAAAGTTTTAAAAATCAGAACCTAAAGTTTGAATTCCATTTATTTTCTTTTTTTAGATTTGAATTTAAATTGTAGGGTTGAATGTTTTTAGTATTTAAAATTGCGTTTTTATGGGAAAAAAACAGAAATTTGTTGAATTTCACTTAATAAAGGTTAATAAAAATTCAACTTTTAAACTGCAAAATTAAGGATCAAATGTTCTAATCAAGTTTATTATTTTTATACATTCAAACCGTAGGTTGGGTTATTTCGAGTAATTTGAAAATATTTTTAATTTCTTAAAAATTTTAAATTTTTGAATTACAGTGAATCAAGGTTAAAAAAAATTCAAAATTTAAATTTTAAAAATAATTGTGAATTTGTAGGTTGAGATTTTGTTGATTAGTATGAAATATTTTTTTTTGGAAAATAAAAATAAATTTTTGAATACCACTGAAAATGTTTGTTGAAAATGTAGAGAATGAAAAGGGTTTAGGGAATATCAAAAAGGGTGTTAGGAAAAAATAAAATTTTAAATTTTAAAAAATCAAAACCGAAAGTTTGAATTCCATTTAAAATTGTGTTTTTTGTGAAAAAAATAGAAATTTGTTGAATTCCACTTAATTAAAGTTAATGAAAATTCAAATTTTAAACCTAAAAAATAAGGAACAAATATTTTAATCAAAATCCTCACAGACGGAAAATGGACATTTTTTGCAAGACTTGTACCACCAGTTGTATTTGCTCTCAATAGCTTTTATTGTCCCGTACGTGATGCACGTCGTGACCTTAAATATAAACCATCAAAGCTTAAAAAATCGATACAGACTTGACATAATTCAAGATAAGCAAAAAATAAAAAAGCGATATTTACCTCATCACAAAGCTTCACATCACTGATAAACTTCTTTTCAGTCTCCCTAAGAAAATCATTTTCGAAAGAATAGGAGGACTGAGTAGACAATTGAGTCATCCTCAAACTGCTTTCCACACCATCCGCCGAAAGACTATACAGCAAAAATTCATAATTCCATCAATGAATAACCAAATAAATTGTCACATGAGTTCAAGAAAAATGAACACACCATTTTTTGAACTCAACGATCTCTGGCACCTTCGAATCCATGACAACTCTTGTTGTATATTTTGTATTTGTTATCCCGACCTTACCTATCGAGTTGAAAATATCAGATAAAATCCAAATACACAAGCAATTTTTTTTTTAAAAAAACGTGAACATAAACAGAATACAGAAGCCAAAAATATTTAAAATAACGTGAACAAAAACCAATACATAAGCCAAAAATATTTAAAATAACGTGAGCAAAAACCGATTACAGAAGCCAAAAATATTTAAAATAACGTGAAGAAAAATAGATTACAGAAGCCAAAAAAATTTAAAATAACGTGAACAAAAACCGATTACAGAAGCCAAAAAGATTTAAAATAACATTTCATTTGGAAAAAAAATACCCGTAAAACATTTTATCCTTCCTTGTTGGACTATCAAGACTTTATGAGGAGTGTCGTTATTTGCCAAAAAAGACTACACCTCATCCACTTAATGCTCCCACAAAGTGCACTCCAGCTTGTGACCCCTACACATGAGTTGCAGCAAGCACAACGTTAATACACGAAAAATATAAGCTAACAGAGCTTGATAAAATTAATGTATTTAGGGGGCGTTTGGTTGAGGAGAAATTGTTTGAATATTAGGAAAATGTAATTGATGGGGAAATAGTTGGAAAGTGAGTTTGGTAGGAAAATGTAAAAAAAATTGTTTGGTTGATCAAAGTTTTACTAAGGAAATTGAGTTAAATTTTCTGAGTCTTTGTTTGGTTGAAGATAAAATAAAGATGGGGAAGTGGGTTGAAATGACAAAATTAACTCTTACACTTTATGGAATTTTTTGGTCTAGTGTACGAAATTTTTTCTTTGGCACTTTAGATTAGAGGGGTGTTTTGGTTCAATGCATGTTGTCCTTTTTTTCATTTACCCATCTAATTGCAAATACCACCATCCAAGTAGTCTTTCCAAATAGTGATTTCTTTCCAAATGAACACACCTTTGCCAAACATGGACATCCAAATTTACCAAAATGAGATGCATAGGGAAATAAAAATATAACTTGAACCAAACACCCCCTTAAAGTGTTATAAAATCCGGTCCAACCCAGCCGGGTCGAGCCGGAACCCGGTGACCCGGTCATTGGACTGGTCCGGGTCAAAGCATTGTACCGGTTAAGCATCGACTCGGTCAAACCCGGTAAAAACCTGGCCAAATCCGATCAAAATCGGTGACCCGTTGACCCGACCGGGTCATGCATTAAAAAAAAGGCCAAATTATATAAAACCAACATGTACTTTGATGCTTTTTCAAAAGAACACCTCCTACTTTCAATTGTAACAATTAACTCACTTGTATTATTATATTTCAATAATTAAACATATTTAATAATTTTCGGACAAAAATACCCTTACCCCCAACCCACCACCACTGTACATATAGAGTATACTAGCAATAAGAAAAATGGAGAATCCACTTGTCCGTCAACAATAACCGATCGACACATTGACCCAGAGTGAGTATTCCGGCCAGTTCCTGGAGTTCTTTGCACAGAGGTTTCAGTGCATAATTCCTAGAGCTATGTAGCACCGATACCGACACGGGACACGTGACAGGATACGACACGACATTTCGACACGTTAATTCTAAAAAATGTTAGATTTCGACACGCTAGGACACGTTTTGATATTAAATAATATTTTTAATTTATGTAGTGTATATTATATTTAATATTCAATAATTTAATAAAAAAAAATGAATCTAAACTTATAATATTCATAAATTTTACAAAGAAACATAAGATATCGCAAATATTTATATTAAACTCAATAAAATAGTAATCGTAATCCAACCAATTTAATAGTTGGAATTAAAAATTCAACACAACGCAACCTTTAAAACTTCTTTTGAATTTCTATAACGCGTGTTGGAGTGCCGGGGAGTGTCAGAGTGTCCGAGAGTGTCGGGAAGTGTCGGATACGACACGTCAGGGGTTTTGAAGTGTCGGTGCTTCATAGTCCCAGAGTACGCTCCTTTAATGACCTTTATAATTGTTTTAATATTTATATAATGTATATTGGTCATGATTTCTTATACGTAAAATGTAAATACAAATGGGACGCTGGGGGCCCTCTCTATTTTAATTGTGTGCAAACGGATGCTGTAAGCAAGGCATTTTACTTCACGAGAGATAGTGGACCACAAGGGGCCTTGGAACGTCTATACATGGCATAAGATCATGCTTGCATAACTGCATGCCATTGTTTTTTTTTTATCGCTGTGTAGTCTATTTTTAAATAGAATATGTTTGGTAAATTATATTAATTCTGAGAAGGGAACGTATATGTAATGTAACCTCGTACAATATAAAAATTATGACAAGGGGGAACGAGTTTAATGGACGCTCGGCCCAAATTCAAGCGTGAAAAATTGGATTGAATCTAAAACTATTTGCGAACATAAACATTGCGGTGGATAGAAACTTGTCAACAATTGTTAGTCTGCAGCTAACCTAATACATTAGCCAATTATTCTTCTAACAAGTGAAATCTAGTGTTTGGGTCAATTTGGTTAATAGAAATTTGTCCCCACTGCAAAAGAGCAGCTGATGGTAGCAACTGATTATATCAGCTTTAGAATTATGGATAGAAACCTCCCAATGGTGTCGTTCGGTTATTGTTGACGAGCGAGTGGATTCTCCATTTTCCTTATTGTTAATATACTCCAAGGGTATTTTTGTCTGAAAATTATTAAACATGTTTAATTGTTAAAATATAATAGTCAGTGTTGTAAAACCCGGCCCGACCCGGCCGGGTCGACCCGGAACCCGGTGACCCGGTCATTGGACCGGTCCGGGTCAAGTATTGGACCGATCAAGCATCGACCCGGTCAAACCCAGTCAAAACCGGTGACCCGTTGACCCGGTCGGATCATGCATATTTTAAAAAAAAAAACCAAAAAATCAAAATTATTTCATCTTATCAGAAAAAATGTAGAACTCATTGTAAAAACTTTTTATAATTTTATTGCTATTATACTCTTCTACAATGACCTCAAATTTCAGTTTCCAATACTGAAGCAATTTGCATAATAATAAATTAAGAGAATGTGACATATGTTATTTTAATGGAAAAAAGTTTCCGATGTTACTTTAAATAACTTTATCTAATGTTCATCGAAACGACGTCGTTTTGGGGTTGAAAAAATAAAAAATTAGAGTGATAAAGACTATTATAACCCTGAAATAAATTAAAATTACAAAAATACCATGATTTCCATCCCAAAACGACGTTGTTTTGATGAACATTAGATAAAGTTATCTAAAGTGACATTAGAAAAAACAAACCCTATTTTAATATAGTTGAATTTGAAAAATATGAGTTCAATGTCATTGAGAGGTATATATGTGTAACATCCCGCATAATGAGTAGAATACCTTAGTACTATATGCTATATGTACATGTGTAGAATTCGGATGTATGGTTTATGTGTTATGTGTTATGGTTTGTGAATTGTTTGATTTTTATTCCTTGGATAAGACTAAGGTAATTAATTAAATTAAATCATAGGAGGGTGTATATGTAGGCATATGAATTTATGTAATGTGAGTATGTGTTAGAAGGCATTATTGTTTGGATGTGGGCTAGTGTGTGTGTGGACTTGTTGCTTTTGGACTTGTGTGAATGGATCCTTTTGTGTGTGTGGCCAATGGCCCAAGCATGGCTCTTGGATCAAGCTAATTCAGCCCAAGGTTGTGTCCAACCTTATCCTCCCTAAGCCTAGTCCAACCTAGGTGTCTTGTGCATCAAGTAACTCTCACATGGCAAAGGTATTTCCCACTCACTTATGCGCACATAGGAGAGTAATTAGGACCTTGTAAATCTGCCATTCTTCCCTTGATTAAACCGCCACCTCACCTTGATTATGCATAACTTGATTTTAATTTATTGCATGGTAGTCACATGTGCCTTTAAGCATGATATTAGGCTGCATAAATCTCCATTTTTGGGCGCACATGGGAGGGGCTGAATGCAGATTTTTTTTATGACACAAGACTGCATAACTTGTTGACTTGGACAACCACTTTCACTCTCCATCATGAGACTGCATTGTGCAGATTTTTGGTAAGCTTTTGCAGCCCTTCATGAGTCAAATCTCTTCCTCCTTCCACATGCATCATGAGACTGCATTCCCATCATTTTTGTGCAGAGGGCAGCTCCATAAATCTGAATCCTTGGCTGCCACAAAGCCCTCTAGCTTGTGGACTTAGTGAACCTCCCTCACCCCTCATCATTGTGCGCATGGCTTGGCTTTTATGCAGAAATTTTCTGCACAAGGACAGCCCCAATATGAGTGTTTGGACTGCCACAAATCTACACTCATGATGCACCTTTTCCCCTCATCATTTGCGCACCAAAGACTGCACAAGTGCAGATTTTTGGACTGCCACATAGTGTTTTACTTGTTGACTTAGCAAAACTCTCTCATGTGCTCATGACACTCCCTTTCCACACCCCCTTTGTGCGCAAACCATGGCTGTTGGGCAGAGAAGGATTCTGACTTTGGACAGCCCTTAAATCTGAACAAATCCCCTCACCCTTTTGCATGTAAGTAGAGTAATGTAGAAGCCAAAACCTTGCTTGTTTCAGCCTTTTATGCAGCCCCATCATCTCTTTGAAATCTGAATACTTCATGATAGTTAATCATAGCATTTTTCCCTCACCTTCCCTATATATGTGCGCATGGAGAGGGAGTTGGCTTCATGTGTTTATGCAGCCAAGTTTCTCCCTCACTCCCTCTCTTCCATAACCGAACCAACAAGTCTCTTGGAGAAGAAAAAACATTGATCACTTACCTTCACTCACCTCCCTAAACCGTAGCCTTGTCCCAAGCAAAGAGTAAGCTTTCCTCCTCACTTCCACCTCACTGTTTAGTCTTGATCCCTCACTTTTGGTGGCTGTCCAAGTGGTTCCTCCTCACCTTGTTGCGCATAGATCACCATAGGAAGTAAGGACTTGTTGTGTAGAGAAGCTTGAAGGTGGTGTGTGACTTTGAAGGGTGTGCTACAAGAGGTAGGCTTTAAACCTTGAACTCTTTCTTTGTGTAGCCATGTATGTATGCTTAAATGACTCCTTGAGTATGTGTTGTTTTGGGATTCAAGTATGAGCATGGTAAAAATTAGAATGGTGGAGCTATTGCATGGTGAATTGTATGCATAAAAATGCTTAAGATTATATGCCACTGTTTGTATGATTAGGCCACTGTTTTAAAGTGAAATGTGCCACCGTTTCCTTATGCAGATGCCACTGTTTTGAAGATGTATGCCCACTGTTTCGGTTCATCAAAATCACCATTATATGCCACTGTTTCTGCACCTAAAATGCCAATGTTTCTGCACTTAAAAGCCACTGTTTCTGCACATTTTAAGCCACTGTTTCTGCACATTTTAAGCCACTGTTTCTGCACATTTTAAGCCACTGTTTCTGCACTTAAAAGCCACTGTTTCTGCACATTTTAAGCCACTGTTTCTGCACATTTTAAGCCACTGTTTCTGCACATTTTAAGCCACTGTTTCTGCCCATTACATGCCACTGTTTCTGCACATATATGTCACTGTTTTAGTGCCCTTAAGCCACTGTTTTCATGCATGTAATACCACTGTTTTTACTCATAAAATGCCACTGTTTCCATGCTTAAAATGCCACTGTTTTAGCCATGTAATGCCACTGTTTTCATGCTTAAAATGCCACTGTTTTTATGCATAAAAGGTCACTGTTTTAAGTCATCGTATGCCACTGTATTATGCATAAAGTGCCACTGTTTTATGTACACAAATGCCACTGTTTTATGTACACAAATGCCACTGTTTTATGAACACAAATGCCACTGTTTTATGTACACAAATGCCACTGTTTTATGCATAAAATGCCACTGTTTTAGTCCTTCTATGCCACTGTTTGTATGTATAAAATGCCACTGTTTTGGAAGTTCAAAGTGCCACTGTTTCTGTTTTAAAAATGCCACTGTTTCTGTTTTGAAAACGTTTAAAACGTCACTGTTTTGGCTGCTGTAAACACTGCCGTATGCTCACTGTTTTGCTGCTGTATGCTCACTGTTTTGCTGCTGTATGCTCACTGTTTTGCTGCTGTATGTCCACTGTTTTGGCTGCTGTAAACACTGTTGTATGCTCACTGTTTTGCTGCTGTATGCTCACTGTTTTGCTGCTGTATGCTCACTGTTTTGCTGCTGTAAATGCTCACTGTTTTGCTGCTGTAAACACTGCTGTATGCTCACTGTTTGCTGCTGTAAGCCACTGCTGTATGCTCTCTGTTCTGCTGTAAATAGCCACTGTAAATGATTAGTTTTAATTGATTTAGGTGCGCTTAAGAAGTGAGAATATTTCGCTGCCGTTGGTAATATTTAAGGAAAGCTAAGGTAAGTGTCAGGCGATGATGCCTAATGTAACTATTGACTATTGGTATAGAATTGTAACATGATGCTCCATATGCCGTAAAAAAATATTATGTTCCATTATAATGAAAGGAAACTGCCAAAAAATGTGCCGTGATGGCTATGAGGTAAGACGTTATGTGGCAGCATAACGCATATGAAAGGTATATAAGCATGCATCTTACATTCTACCGCATTTTTACGCTTTGTGTGTGAAAGCATAGCATGACATGCATGTATCAAGATCATATAGGCCTTGTTTTAGAATAGTTATGTACAGGACCATGTGTTTGAGCAAGCATCATATAGGCATCCCCAAGGTACCGGGGTATGGGACACTTGGCATCAGTCCGCATAGGCCCTCAGATGGAATCCACATGGAGCTCAGGTGCCAAGGATATATTTGATTCCACTGGGAAGTGCGTGCACGACGGTGCTAAAAGCGCAAAGGAAAGGCGTTATATACGCAATATATGAATATGATAAAAAGGAAAAGGAACAAGGATATGTTGAAGTGACTGTTTCTAATTTTGTGCCTAGTTAATATTGTTATATTACTGGTTTTATTGCCACACTACTGGGATTATTCTCACCCCTTCGGGGCTGCTATTTTCCTAAATGGCAGGAGGACATAAAAGCACTTGAAGACATGATGTTTGCTGTTGATTGCTGATGCGTGGATTATCATTGTTGCTGTTTGTTTAAACTGGATGACTGTAATGATTAATATTTTGATACTTTTGGATGGCTGTAGTCCTTATCATCTTTATGTTAGTTGGAACTTTTGTGAACAATGACTATTTTGGAAAACCTTTATGAAAGGAATTTAAGTGTTGAAAAATTTTATACGGATTTGTATACTGCTTTATTAGCTCATGTGACGTTAACGACTCTAATTCCGCTTAGCAAACGACTTTCTTGGATGCATACAAGGGAGGGCGTTACAATATGTTTATGGGGATTCTGAGTTGCAATTTAAATTGACATAGTAATAGTGTGCATTTTTATTTATTTACGCTTTATATTTTTTAGCTTATTTAGTGAACCTTGTTTAGTTCATTTTAGATATGAAAAATATATTTGAATTTATATGTTCCTATCTATATATTTTTAATATATCTATATGTATCCGGGTCAACCGGCCCGACCAGTGACCCGCCGGTCCGACCAGTGACCCAGTACCCCGATCGGGTCGATGCCCGGGTCGGGTTTAATAACACTGATAATAGTACAAGGGGGTTAATTGTTCCAATTAAAAATAGAAGGTGGTCTTTTGAAAAAGCATCAAAGTATAGGGTGGTTTTATATAATTTGCTCAAAAAAAAAAACCAAAAAACCAACATTGTTTCATTTTATCAGAAAAAATGTAGAACTCATTGTAAATTTTTTTTATAATTTTATTTGGGGATAAGATATTGTGACAACCAATGTTAATACCAATCAATCTCACCGTTAGATTGGTAGTAGCAACCCCACGATTCTCATTGGTCTCTTAAATAGTCCCTTTCTATTCGTCTCTCTCCCCCTTTTCTCTACCCCTTCTCTCTCTCACTATACACTCTGCCGCCGCCGCTGCCCACAGCCTCTGTCCCGAAGACGCTACCTGCCTCCGTCGCGCTGCCGCCGCCGCATTAGTGGAAAGCTTGAATATTATCGCGGTTTTTGATTCGAGATTCGATTTATCAGATTCGAGCTCTTGCATATATGTCTGTTTCTTCTTTACCAGAAATTCTATTCATCCAATGATGACCCGTATTTAAAGCACTTGCAAAGAAACCATTTTGCTGATTTTGAAATCTCGAATAAAACCACCCAAAGTTGGTTTTGACGATTATGATGGGAAAATATTAAGGCTGAAGTGTCCCTTTTATAGAAAGGATTCATTACCACGATTGGTTAGAGAGAAGAGTTTGTCCAAATCATGGTTTTGCGGAGATCACCGTGGAAGAGTGGAGATTGTTGGAACGGTGAGGACCCACCAAATGGCGAATCCTATGGACAGCTTCGATGACGGAATTGTGAGGATTGTCGATTACGAAAACCCTAAATCCCTTTTACAAATTATTGTTTCGAATATTTTTTTATTAAATATTTTACAAATCGAAATCGGAACCGGACCATTTGCTTCAACCGGGAATTATACTATCTGATCCGATCCAATCGGCTGCGCGACGAAGGCAGGCGGCGCTGTCAGGACAAAGACTGTGGGCAGTGGCGGCAAAGTGTATAGTGAGAGAGAGAAGGGGAGAGAGAAATGAATAGAAATGGACTATTTAAGAGACCAATGAGGATCGTGGGATCGCTACTACCAATCTAACAGTGAGATTGATTGGTAGTAACATTAGTTGTAACTTTATTGGTTGTCCCAATATCCTATCCCTTTTATTTGCTAGTATACTCTTCTACAATGACCTCAACTTTCAATTTCCAATACTGAAGCAATTTGCGGAATAATAAATTAAGAGAATGTGACATATGTTATTTTAATATAGTTGAATTTGAAAAATATGAGTTCAATGTCATTGAGAGGTATGTTTATAGAGATTTTGAGTTGCAATTTAAATTGACATAGTAATAGCGTGCATTTTTATTTATTTATGCTTCATTTTTTTAGCTTATTTGGTGAACCTTGTTTAATTCATTTTAGATATGAAAAATAAAATTGAATTTATATGTTCATATTTATATATTTTTTATATATCTATATGCATCCGAGTCAACCGGTCCGACCTGTGACCCACCGGTCCGACCAGTGACCCAGTAACCCATTACCCCGACCGAGTCGATGCCGGGTCAGGTTTAATAACACTGTTTAACTAAAAAAATTAAATACCTCAGGTTGTCAAGCTCTAACACTACCATTTTTGTCTTCTTACCAGAAACCACACGATCACAAACTTCCCAAATTCCTGAGATTAAACCAATGACGTCTACAAAAAAAGAGGGCAGCAAACAGTTGGTGAAAAAATTGCAATAATTAGAAATTGGATAACAGTAAGGAAAATTACATTACGGACTAAATAAGGAGAGTCAAACATTTCTTTCTCAACGATGTCATAATCAACAAAATCAAATTCACTTGCAGAAATATCAGAATCAACAATTGATTTAACATCAGTCCTCAAGTTGAAAGACAAACGATACTGATGCTTGGTTGGCCTGAACACATCGCTATTGAATCCAACTCCAATTTTTTTTATAAAATAGCACTCTCCTTCATGGATTTTCTTTCGCATCGGCAAAGAACCTCTGACAGTGGCATGGATCCTACCACCCTACAAAATAACGCAGCCAACTCACATCAATAACGTTAATTAAAATGGAACTTGCGTAGAGATGGAAGATTTAAAATACGCAAAGACGGAAGATTTTAAAAACGCAGACAACAACATGTTCATCCAATAAAACCATTTCAACATTGTCGTCAAAATCTCTACATTGAAAATTAGGAACTTTCCAACCACGAACCACCTTCACCTTAATCCTCCAGTTCCTCTTTGGCAGGATTGACATCCTTCAGAAAATCATATTTTGAAAACATGTTTTTTGTAAGACGAAAAAAGAGAGAAGTAAGAACCAATGCTGAGAAAGCAATGCGTGTATCAGCAGATATTTGGCAGCAGCAGCAGCAAAAAAAGGAAAAATAAGAAGAATGAACAGAAACGTAATGAAGTGTTTGTATAGAGTACAAAGCAGATGTATTTTTTTAATTATTTAACATTAGATGAGTTGCCTGTCACCATTAAATGAGTTGCCTGTCACCATTCAAAATTCAAAAATAAAATTTAAAATTTCAAGTTAAAATTCAAATTCAAATTTGGAAATTAAAAGAGCAGTCAGATATACATTAATGAGTTGTCTGCCACCAACATTTACAACAAATCTTGACCATTGTTTTAAATCAAAAAATCTTGTCCATCTTGAAAAATTGATTTTGTTTTATATTTATTTTATTCATTGATTTACCATAGAAGAAAAGGTTTTTCAAATTCTGTAATGTGAACACAAAGCTGAAAGTGAAGGAGAAAACGACACGTCAGCAAACTTGCCAAAGAATGGAATTCCTTTAGAATAATAGATAGATAGGTGATTTAGTAGCCGAAGATAAAGTTATCTCAAGCAAGTTGAGAAACAATAAACCCATATATATATATATATATATATATATATATATATATATATATATATATATAGGGGTAAATATTTCTCAAGCAGCTTGAGATAAGTTTATCTCCAGCTAGCCCCAAAACTACGTCGTTTTGATTAATAAAGGGTATTTATGTAATTTTAGGTGAATTAATGAAGGGTGTGTCAGTAAAATGTATATGATTTAAAAATAAATAAAATTACAATAACACCCTTTATTAATTCACCTAGAATTACATAAACACCCTTCATTAATCAAAACGACGTAGTTTTGAGGCTAACTGGAAATAAACTTATCTCAAACTGCTTGAGAAATGTTTTTCCCATATATATATATATATATATGTGTGTGTATATATACATATGTATATATACATATCTATATATATATATATATATATATATATATATATATATATATATATATATATATATCTATATATATATATGTATATATACATATGTATATATACATATATATATATATATATATATATATATATATATATATATATATACATATGTATATATATATAGAGGGTTAGAATCATTTCACCCACCAAATTCTTAGTAGACGCGTACATATTATTTATTCATACCTCTTCAGATTTCTCTCCCTCCCTCACTCTCACTCTCTCTTATCTCGTTTCTCCTCGGATCTGATCTTCCCACCCATTTTTATCATTTCTTATTGAGGAGCATTTTTACTTGCATTTTAACACCTATCACATCAATAAAGTCATAAAAATGTAAGTTTTTAACAACACTGCCCATTGAATCTAATCAAATGAAATGTTACAAATATGTGTAAAAAAGTACAATTTCACTAAGGATTTATTTGGTGTGTTGTATAAAGCATAATAGTATAAGCTTTAGAGTGAGGATATTCTTACTACCAAAATTTTCTACTACTAACTTACTACCTATCTAATCATCATTGAATCAAAGAGAGAGAATGTTAAAAAGTTTTTGAAAAAAGAGAAAATGTTGATCCAATGGTGATTAGATATGTAGTAAGTTGGCAGTAGAAAATTTTGGTAGTAAGAATATCCCTCCTCTAAGCTTTATACTATATGTTATAGAGGTGGCAAAGCAAGTGGCTTACTCCGCCCCGCCATCAATCAGCTATTGATTGAGAGTGGGCTAAAAAACTCGACACCACTAGCCCAAACCTTTTTTACATTAAAAAACAATCAAAAAACTCGACTCGGTGAGTGGGCGGGCGAGTTGGTCGGCTCGCCTAGCCGAGTCAGTTTTGCCAGCCTTAGTTATGATATTTTCAGTTGTTTGGTGTAACCATCGTATAATATAAGCTTATACAACAAATCTTTTAATATATCGAAATGGTGTATAATTTAATCAGGCATAAGGGAGTAAGGTTATGTCTGATAAGGAATTGATTTATTAAATTAATCCCTTCTCATTTTTTTCTTCCCTGTTATAACCTTTTCAATTTTCACCCCTTCTCAAGAATTAATATATTATTTTAATATTAATATATAAAATAAAAATTAATTTTTCAATATATTAATTTTTTAAAATATTGCAGATTTTTATTTCTACAAAAATTAATATATTATTTGGACATACTAATCAATAGATTTTTATACAAAATTAATATCATATGCTATATTTGGAAGAATTATATAAATTTTTTATTAAATGAAATTTTTTCAAAAATATTTATTTTAATCCTATATAGTATTATACAATGCATTACCAAATATTGGATGATATTATCCTATTCAATACATTATCTTATACAATATCATACTAAACGCATAATAATATAACAATTTATAGTTTTATATAATTTATACAAAAATATAAACTTAACAAAGCACAACACGACCACATAGTATCAATTTATTTATTCTTTATTTTTTAGTATTAATCTAGAGGTATCCTCATTCAATCTCCTTCGGTCACCTTGCCCTCGGGGTACGGCCCTGAAGGCTAGTCCCTCATTGGAACAGCGGGTGCATTGAGCTTTGCTACCGGAGGAAAGAGACCATACCGGAGGCTAGCCCCTCATTGAAGGCTAGTCGGTAACCTAAGAAGAAGATTTGTAGGTATCGGAAAACCTATTGGCATTTCAAAATGTTGGAAATTTTAGAGTAAAACTTCGAATGCCATAACTTTTGACTCGGATGTCTGAATCAAGTGTTTTTATTATCTTACATAACTTTTCGAGAGCTACGCGTTGGAAAATTCCCTAGAAAATTTGGTCACAATATACCCGAGTACATACTCATATACTAGGAAAGAAAGGAACGCATAACCTAGAAGTTGTTCACACTTCAGAGATTACTCCAACTAGCTAGGAAGATTATAAAAAAGGTATGCTGATTTAATATTTTATGTTCTTGTTACACGTGTTACAAACTTAGAGGAGACTCATTAATTATTTTCTAAAGAATGTGGTGCCACAAGTTTAGACTTTCTCAGTTGTGAAAAGCAAATGGGGGAAAATTATTTTATAGGGACATTAAAATAAATAAATTTGTGAAAAAAATATTTATTTATTTAGCATATAAAAGTTATGGGTAATTAACCATTGTGCCCTTAACTACATAAAAAATATGACT